>CM046442.1:26466301-26718875 GCA_025506515.1 Flaveria trinervia | reverse complement strand
ATGTTATTATCCATGTGTACGTACGATGCGTGATCATGTGCAAAAGTATAATATGATTTTGAAAGAAAGTAAAGAATGGTTTTAAATGAATGTAAAGTATGTTTTATTTTAAAACTAGAACTCACTCAGCAACACTGACTTTTATGTCTTTCCAGTTGGCAGGTAAAAGTTGTTGAGGATGGCACGGGGTGACTACTTGGCTTGTTTTGGATGATATCCATTTTTATAATGCTTTTGTGTTGTAATGCAACATGTATTTTGTAATTTGACTACGATGTATTATTTTGCAAAAGCTTTTATAATGAAATGAAATGCTTGTTTTAATGTATCTGCTGCAATGTTTTCTTTAAGTTATGAAAATATATGCTTTATGTGCAATGATTGGCTAGTTGTAAGTGTTAGGATCGTGTACTTGACGAATACTAACAGATTTACACGTATACTGAATCAAATAGTGCGGAATCCTATTTGATTGATGATCCAATCAGTGAGAACGCACGTAGAATCAATTAAAGATTGAATCTAAATGTTAAGAACGATTAGCAATCGATCTACTGCGATCTATGAAGTTGGAACAAGTTGCTAGAGTTCTCTGGACGGCTAGGGTACGTGTAGGTATCAAAACATTCAAAGTGTCATGTTTTTCCACGATTTAAGTGGTATTTATAGGTTAGGGTTTCTCAATCGTGCGACTGGACAATTAGCATGGTTCAGTCATGCGATTGAGTCAGGCGTTTGATCCATTCGCACGACTGAGTGTTCAGTCGTGCGACTGAGTCAATCTCATGTTTCAATCACGCGACTGATCCAGTCTCCTGGATCATTCGTACAACTGGTTCATTAGCATGAAGTTGTTCATGCGTATGGTCCATTAGCATGGGCCAAACGCATGAGAACTTCATATGACTAAGTTTGAATATGTTTCATAATCATTAATTGACTTAGATTTATTCAAACAACCACAACCTATATAGTTAGTTCAATAAGCGTTATTACATACCAAGCAATAAAATTTTCAACATTATAAGCACAACCACACATTGTATTTCATTAAGTACCCGTACAATTACATATGTGTAAGACAATAAAGACATATTACATTAAGTTGAGAAACTAGGGACACATGTATCTACAAACTCCCCCTTGGACCTAGTTTCACCTAATGTCTTACATCCTTCATAAGTTCCTCAAAATTCTTGTACTTCTCTTCTCTTGTGAGTCCTGCGTGTATCTCAAAAGCAAAACAGAGTCATATCACGTTTTGAAATTGTAGAGCTTGTACAATATCTTGTGAGTCATAGAATAGTGGCCACTTGTATAATGTATAAATATCATCAGTAGACAAGTTTGTAAGCCATATTGGGTCAAATGCCCTGATGGTTTCCATTTTACCATTCTTGTTCAAAACTATGACTGCCTCTCCTATTCTCCAATCATAGTACCACCATTTGAAGTTTGGAGTGAAGTCCGTGGTATTTCCCGTAGAGGATCTTAGACATTGTGTGCGGAGGACTCCACTTCAGCACTATTTTCGGTTTTCCAGTTGGCATCAACCTCAGACCGTCTGATATACCTCCTTGTTGTTGAGGTTTGAAGTTGACCCATCTGTGTGGTACTCTCTTTTTAGAGCTACTTCAAACCAGCCTAACATTTTGCGTGGGTTAGCATATAGCATTTCTACTTTGCTAATTAGTTAAGCTAAAATCCAGGAAGAGTCTTCAGGTCGTGTGGGAACCTGAAGTACTCAATCCCTTTCTCACGTTTAACTGCATAAACTTTGAGATCTTCAAAATGTGCCCATGCTATGATTTTGCCCGACACCTTGTGATATTTCATCACTTTGTACAACTTTTTGTGGACATTTGACGGTGAAGCACTGCGTTGGGCTCTATTTCTTCAAAGCATGTAGCCCACTCAGCCTTTCTGATATTGACTTCACCTTTCGAGGCTTGGGCCTTATCTTCTTTCTTGTCAGACTCTTGTTCCATTTTATCCAGAGTCTCAACAGTTTCACTGACAAGATTGTCTCCCAGATTTAGAATGACATTACCCTCAATGTAAGTGTACTCTGGATACTGTTGGTCCGTGACATCTTCAATCTCGATCTCATCAATGTCGTTGAGCTCGTCATCACTTTCCACATGGACTATTGGAATCTTTCACGATCTCATGAGGATTGAGTCGAAACATTTCAGCAAGTTGCTCGTCGGTGAGATCATGAATTATCTCTCGTTCTTCAGGAGTGTAATTCACTAATCTCCTGACTATTCCCTGCAGATCAAGAATCATCGTGAGCTGAGTCTTGATCTGTTGGAGGGGAGCAACATCATATTCATCTCTTTGATAATCTGGATCTGCTTTATTTAAACACGTAACACATCAACCATTAGTCAGCAATCAAAGCAGTAAACATCAATAATGAATATAAACATTAATTACATTAATTTGATACAAGATTCAAATACACATGATTTAAATAACATAAAAAACTATTTATTACTCTTGTCTTGAATAGCTGGTGTGTCAGTAGGATCAGCAAAAGATGATGAGGCTCCTTGGTCTTGATTCTACTTTGTGCGCCTCTCTTGACCTTGAGCTGATGTGGCACCCACAACAGAAGTATCATCATCTCCTTCATCATCATCAGCATCATCACCAGCATCAGTATCCTCCCCTTGATCATCACCATCATCATCATCATAATCACCATCATCTCCATCTCCTTCTCTGATCTTTAGTGGTGGTGGTGGTGGCAGTGGTGAAGATTGGGGGTGGTATAGATGAAGGTGGTGGTGGATGAGCTGTAGTGGAGGTGGATTGTATGCGAGTAAGTGGTGGAGTGGGTGAGGTAGTGGTGTGTGAGGTGGTAGATATGGTGGTGGGTGGAATGGTGGTAGTGGTGGTAGGTGGAGTGGTGGTAGTGGTGGTAGTAGGTGGAGTGGTGGAAGTGGTGGTAGTAAAGGTGGTGGTGATGAATGTCATTCTCCTCCTCTTCTTCTTCAGTCCGTGGAGCTGAGCCATCCGTTTCTTCCTCGAGCCCCTCGAGGTGGATGCTCCCCCAGGGACGCTGCTGGGCTGATTGGGAGTATAACTAGGATCAGTATCAGCTCCCTAGACTTGCTAGGGTGTCCTCCAACCTCCCGAATGCCTCGGTCGGTGGCAACCACCCTGCTCCCCATAGTACGAGTCAAGGGCTCCTCGTCTGTCTCCTCCTCCTCATTAAGACGAAAGTCCTGATGGAACCTTGCTGTCTCTGTTCCACCTTGGGTGGATGCTAGAGATGCTATATCAGTAGTGGGGGCCCACAATTGTGTGGGCCCTGCATCTCCATCATCACCGCTTTCATCATTGTCGAGTCATCTTCAGGGAGCTCAAGTTGCTCGACATCCGAATCTCTGTCTGCGTGGCGCCATTTACGCCTCCCCGGTGCCACATAATCAACCTTGGCCAGAAGGCCGATGAGTCTCTTCACCGGGGTTTGACTTGCTTTTCCCGGTATACCTTCATACGACCCAGTGTCGTATCATCCATGATCTCCACGACACAACGTCGTGGCTCTCCTTGGGCAGTGTGGGCAACTTCTTATCAAAAATCATCTGAAGAAACCTAGGGTACATGCAGAAACCCTCTTTGCCCTTCACCTCCAGATTTTCTATCAATTAAGAGAATATCATGCTCGAGAAGCTGAAAGGGTGGTTCAGTACTAGTGCCACGTAGGCATTTTGAATTGGTCTGAAAGATCATCAAACCCACCCCTTCACGAAGCCAAGCACTTGAGGATGACATGTGCTAAGTACTTGTACTGGGGACATAGATTGCTCTTGTTGAGCACACCTGCATTAATATCCCCAGCGTACTTCATCCCTAAGAAGCACCCTCTCACAGTCAACGGTGAAGTCTGGTAGTGTGGTCTGCATCATCACCCAACCCAAGTACACGCCGAATATCCTCAGCAGTGACCTCAATATCCATCCCAAAAATAGAACTCCTGATGTTGTATGGCTCATGAGAGCAGTCAACCAATGCCCCCTCCCAGAAGGCCTGCTGAATAGACCTGTAAGGAGTGCATGGTGTGGATATACCCTTGAAGATCCTGGATCACTTAAGGAATGCGATGATCCCCGCAAACTCAGCGCCATTCCGAGTAGTGGCATCTAAATGAGCACATATGTGTGCTTGGGGTTGATGGACCACCATTCAGCAATCAATCTGTAACACAAGACACATTGACATTAGATAACCACACAATACAAATAAGTTCTAATTAACCTCGTTGAATTCATTCTGGTTCATTCATGTGAATTAACCATGCGATTGTGTTCAGTCGGTTGACTTGGCATGCGATTGGATTCAGTCAGGTGACTGAGCCGTGATTGAGTTCAATCGGTTGACTGAGCCTGCGATTGGTTCAGTCGGCCGAATGAGTTCATTCATATTATCCATTCGACCGCTTGAGCCATTCGACGAGCTTAATTGTGCGAATGGAGTTCATCCTGGTGTCAAGTCGCATGTCCCACTGTTCGGTCGACTGAGATTCGAATTAGAACCAAATCTTGAAATTAGACGTCGTGTAATAGTTCTTTAGACTCGCAATCATTATACTAATAACCTAATAACCTTTATTTCAACATTTTACTTGGTTTAGGTAGGTTATTAGTCCATTTACAGTCTCGGGTCATGTTAGGGCCAATTTCTTGATTTTGGAGTCTAATCGACGGAGTTTTTGGCATGTTCACACCGCATTTTACCTGTATATGTACCAACGAACGTCCGAATATCAGAATATGCAAGAAATTTGGGTCAGAGAATTTTGGTAGAGTAACGGTAGGCTGTGCGATTTTAGGGCGATGGGGGTGATGAGTTGAATGCGATTGACTATGACCCTTTTTATACTGAATCTGATTTCAATTGGGCGACTGACCCATTCGCTCTGTTCATTTGGTCGATTGGACCTCAGTCATGGAATTGGTTCAGTCGATCACATTCAGTCGGCCGACTGGGGTTCAGTTGGACGACTGACTCATTCGCACAGCTCCATTCGGTCGATTGGCTTAATCTGATAAGCCATTCGAGTGAATGGTTCATACTCATGTGCCATTCGACTATCTAGTGCATGAGTATTGTCCATTCGTACGGTTGGTCCACACTCATGGTCCAGTTGTGCGATTGGATCATACTCATGATCTTGACTTTATGACCATTCCACACTTAATCCCCTTTAACTTTTGATTAAACATTATGAGCATTTGATCATCTTAGACATGATCATTTTAACTTGAAAAACTTTTGATCACCTCAGACGTGATCCTTTTAACAATTCGTCACCTCAGACGTGACTGAATTTTCATTTGAAAACATGTGTGGTCATCTCAGATGTGACCATTTTAGGTGATTACATCTCCTATTGAATTCCATGGCATATTCTGATATCTAACAAACTGAATTGACAATATTTAAACAAAAAAAACACTTAAACTGAAATACAAAACTAAAACTTCTTTTTGACATTTTGTGTGAGGTGTAAATCCGAAGATAGAAATCTAATGGATTCGGTTCCGGAAAAGGCAACTTCAATTCATTTTGACCTAAAATGGACCAATTCAATTTGGAATCATACAGGCAAGTCAAATCATTTGGGACATTTTCTCACACACACTTTTTGATGCTTAATTCTTGTTTTTCATCTAGAGTCGTTAGCAAATTTAGGAAATCATACTATACTATTAGATCACCATATTGATTTGGACTTTCAAGAGTTGTAGCCACAATGATTGTTAGTATACTAGTCCTCTGAAATCCATACACAGACTTATGACACATATTGGTGATAATTTAAGGTTTGATTATTTCAACAAGCATTTGTGAATCCCACACTATATGGTAATCGACAATCCTCAGGAAATTTTTGAGCGGTCTTAGGAGTTTTCAAGAAAAACTATTCTTAGAACTTTCAGAGAGAAGCCAAGCCTCAGGTCAATGCCATCACACAACAGAGAGGCGACAAGCAACAATGAATCTAGAATATATAGGTTATGCTTATCCTCAGATCAGTGCCACCGCACATCAGAGAGGCACATAACCTATCTTCTTGTTTGAGCATTTTTAATCCTTTTGCATAGATCTCACCAACAACAGAAGTTATAGTTTGATTTCTTTTGCTCATATTTTGGTCTTACGCTCATATTTGTGGCGTTTATTCTACTCATCACCCCTTATTGGAATTTTGTTGATTGTGTTAACCAGGGATAAGATGTTAGCCCACAACTTGTTGAACAACTTAGTTTGTTCTTGAGATCACCAACAAGGTCTAATCATCTATTGTGTTGAATCTACCGACATATCATCTGTGGTCTAATAACCTCTAGGTCTACTTTCTTTGTGTTACCTTAGTAGTAGCTAATTTTACTCTCATTTTTCCTTTTATATTGCTCAGACTACACAGACTTATACTTCGAACTTTGCATCTTATTTTATTTAAAATTTTAAAATCCCAAGTGGTTTGTTCCTGTGTACTATCATTTTCCAAAGTCATTGAATCGGTATCAAAAATACGATCTAGTTTCTATCAGCTAGCCTCTCCTCCTCCTACATTTTTTGACCTATTCTCCCCCTAAAATTCTAAAACCGTAACCGATTTACGCTTTTTAGGATTTTAATAGGCGACAAAATAACACCAATTTAATTAAGCTACTTAAAGTTAGACAAATAAATAAAGAAAATAAAAATTAAAAAATGGGCTATATGCATGATGTTGATCCATGTATGTCCCTAGATCATGGTATGTGATGTAATAGATCTTGTTTGGTATGTTTAATGAACTGATATTGATAGTCTGTTTGTTATAATGTTTAATAGTTCATTAATGAGTCGTGACTGAATTGATTGGGTTTATGATTACTTGAATGATTACATATAATATTATGTTAATTAATTAGAACATTCAATTTACTTAATGAAGTTCTCATGCGAATGGCTCATGCGAATGAACCATAAGCATGAAGAACTTCACACGATTGACTCAGTCGCACGACTGAACCAGGAGACTGGATCAGTCGTACGACTGTAACATAAGATTGGCTCAGTCGCACGACTGAACACTCAGTCGCACGAATGAACCACCGCATGGTTCAATCGCACGACTGAACCAAACTAATGGTTCAGTCGCACGATTGAATAGTGCCAACCTATAATACAACTCAATTCATGAAAAACAAGGACACTCGATCAAGTACGATTCCAGACGAACCCTAGCTGTCCAGAAACCTTCCAAATCGTTCTCCAGTTCATAGAACACATTAGATAGATTCCTTATCGATTTTTAACGTTAGTTTCAATCCTTGATTGATTCTTCGTGTGTTCTCACTGATTGGATCGCCAATCAAATATGTTTCCGCACTATTTGATCTGGTTTACACGTGATCTCTAGGTATTTCCGTCAAATACCAGGTCCTAACAAGTGGTATCAGAGCTATTGGCTCTTGATTACGTGTTGATTCAATCAAGATTGCATAAAAGCTTGTGTTTTTGCACTAAAAACGCAATCTTTGGCATCAAAAGTGATCTTGGAAGTACCCTGCTCATCGAAGTTTGGTTTCTACGGACTTAGGCGATTAGAACTTGTGAAATTGCGAATTTTTACGGCTGAAACCTGTCAAACCTAGAAATTTTCGCAAAACAACAGCTTCAGTCGCACGAGTGACTCATTCGCACGACTGGACTCCATTCGCATTGCTCATACGCACGATTGGACCTAGTCGCACCCTCATTCGGCCGACTGAACCGTTCGTTCGCATAGCTCATACGCGCCAGATTCATTCGCACGACTGGACCAATCTCCCAGTTCATTCGCACGATTGAACCAATCGCAGAGCTTATACGCACGATTAGCTCATTCGCATCATTCAGTCGCATCAGTGAAAGTTTGTTTGATTAGATTATAAGTTTATTCGTCATGGAAGATCAGATGTCAGCCTTTACTGCTGGGAAGGACTCAAGGATACAGAACCTGTTGTTGCTTGAGAGTGAGGTGGGGAATCACAATAAGCCACCAAAGCTTTTGACTTTAGATGAGTTTCCCCACTGGAAACAACGTTTTGAGATCTACCTTAATGGTGTAGATCCTAATCTGTGGGAAGCCATTGAGATAGGTATAGTACACCGGTGGGAGCTGATGGAGTTAAACTAACATTAAGCGGGATGACAGACGCACAGAAAGTAAAGTACAATGCAGAGAAAAGAGTTTATGCATTGATCACTCAGTCTATCCCCAAAGACATATTCCACCAGTATTCAGAGAACAAGCAGTCCAAGAAACTGTGGGATGCGCTAGAGAAGAGATATGATGGTAATGCATCATTGAAGGCAATCAAGGCAAAGGAGTTAAAGAAGGAATTCGATAACTTCTCATCAATTGGTAATGAAAGTTTGGACGAAGTCACAGATAGATTCTACCACTTGATGAGCGAATTGCATACACATGGAGTGGCTACTACCATGGAAGAGAAAGTAAGCAACTTCGCAGACGGGTTGCCTGATAAGTGGGCTACATTCGTGTCTAACCTGAGACAGAATGGAATCCTTGTAAAGCTGGATATAAATGACTTCATTCTTAAGTTGCGAGAAGAAGCACCAAGGATGAAGTATAGAGCTCAGAAGTCTTCGTACACACAAAATCTAGCTTTATACAACGCTACGCCTCAAGCTAAGACATCTGGAGCACCCCTCCAGACTGCTTTTGTGTCTAGCTCGTCAGGTCCCTCACATGCTTCTCCTTCTGGATCAGACACGTCTGGGTCATCATGTACCCATCATATTGGATCAGAAGCAAACACTACCAAACTG
Organism: Flaveria trinervia; assembly: GCA_025506515.1. Taxonomy (NCBI): domain Eukaryota; kingdom Viridiplantae; phylum Streptophyta; class Magnoliopsida; order Asterales; family Asteraceae; genus Flaveria; species Flaveria trinervia. The sequence goes on along the minus strand of CM046442.1, from coordinate 26,710,034 downwards.
AAGATCGAGACCTCGGTAATGTGACCGTGGAAGTAGCTCGAGAGCATATGGATCTTTTAGCAGCAGTGGTTCATTCATATGATGGACTTGTTGCCGGGAAGATTGGAAACTGCCATCTGGCAGATGAGGACTAGGAGCAGGTGGATGAGATGGAGCTTGAAAGAATGGATATAATGTGGGCCTTTGCAAGTGCTGTCCGGAGGGCGAAAAAGTTTGTGAAAAAGACTGGACAGAACTTGGTTGCTACTAAGGATACCACCTTTGGCTTCGACAAGAGTAAAGTGACCTGCTTTAACTGTGGTGAGAAGGGGCACTTCAAAAGAGAATGTGTCAAGCCAAAGAAGACGGGGAATAGGAACCCGTTCTCATCCTTTACTCACCAAGACAAGCAACCCTCTTGTTCTACTTCATCAAACAAGGATCCAAAAGCCTTAACTGCTCATGATGATGAAGGACAGGATTGGAGTTTCAGGTTTGTCTCACCAGGAGAATCTAACATTGCCAGTGTTGAGGATATTGATGATGATTCTACGAGTGAAGGTTATATAGCAGTTGATATAGCAATGTCACATAGTGAAGAAACAACTGCAGCCGAGGTCAGTTACAAACCAATTGAGGAAGTTTCAACATCAGAGACAGAAAAGCCAGAATTACCAGAACCCGAATCATCTGATGCTGCACTGATGGCTAACTCTTCTGAACCAACTCAGGTAAGTACCACTGACCAATTTTTAATAACCATGCTTGTTCTGATTGTGACACTTTTAGAAATAGCATAGATGAAAAATTACTAGGTTATTAGATCATAATGATAACTTAGTAAAAGATTTACGTTTGTGCACTGAGGCTAATAGAGTACTAAAACAGAATGAGCATAGTTATAAAGAAAAGATAGACCTATTGACTAAACAACTTAGGGAAACTGAAGTAGTGGCTTTTAACCAAGAAAATGACATTAGGTACTATCTAAAATCCCTAGAAGACACTAAGAAACAAAGGCAGTTCTAGAAGTCGAAGTTAATTCATTAAAACAGAAACTGCGTAGTTGGACTAGTTCTTCACACATAGTTCAACACTTAGTAAGAGAAAGGAATAATGGGGAGGGACTAGGCTACAAAGTGGTTCCACCACCACCTGAGACCTTGATGAACACTAAGTCTAAACCAGTAAATAATAACCCCATCAAGGATCATGTGGTGACCACTCCTCTTGTTACTGATCCAGACACCTCATGTTCATCTACTGAATCTGATCAGAAACAAAAGGAGGCCACTTCAAAGGCAAAGGGTAAATTGCCTTGTGTTAACCTGGAAAATGAATTTGAAAAAGTTAATTTAAAGTCAGGGTCAAACAGAGTCAAATCAGAACCTAAAAGGACTTCAAATGCTACTTTTTCACATGCTTCAAGTCAAAAACCAGTTAACCAAAAAGTAAAACAGGTTAAAACTGTAAATTTTGTTAAACCAGAGAAAACATCAAACGTACAAGAGTCAAAAACTAAAGTGGTGATGTTACTAGAGTGTCACGTACCTCTCCACAAAGAAAGTTTAATCATAAAGTTGATAGCAGAGCGTGCTACAACTGTGGAGAATATGGACACATTGCTTCCTACTGTAATTTTTATCAGACACCCAGGAAGAAGATTGAACTTCAGGACTCAAACCTAAGTCTTCTAAGAGGAGCTCTTTAACTCCACCTAGAAGAGCTAGTGAACCTAAAGTCCAACCTGTAAGCCAGACGACTGTTTATCATAACAGCATTGCACAAATCTAGCTTATGGAAAGAAAAGTCAACCCTCGTGTCTGATACTGATAACAAGAAGGAACCTGAGCTACCCTCACCCTCTAAGGGTCAATGGGTGGAGTTTATGATGTGTGATGCCTCTGGGAAACCCAAGACAGTCAAAGCTTGGGTTCCTAACCTAAACTAATTCATTTACTTTGCATGTGCAGGGTGTTCGATACAGTGCTGAGACTAACACGTGGATTATTGACAGCGGAGCATCCAGGCACATGACAGGAAATAGTGCCCTGTTATCTAACGTCAAACAAATAAAAGGAGGGCATGTTTACTTTGCAGGAAACAAAGGAGGCTATATCACAGCTCAGGGAGAAGTGGGAAATCAGAAAGTTAAGTTTGATAAGGTGAACTACGTTTAACAACTTCAGAACAACTTACTTTCTGTTTCCCAAATCTGTGATAAAGGATTTAAAGTCATCTTCGATAACCAGAAGTGTTACATGCTGAAGAAAGAATATATGATCCCAGAGGACCATGTTCTGATGACTGCTTCAAGATATAAAGACCTTTATGTCTTGGATCTGTCAACAGCTGCCATAACGGATCATGAGGTTCAGTGTTTCTTATCTAAAGCTACTGAGAAGGATTCCATCTCATGGCATCGGAGAATGGGACACATTAGTCAAAGGAAGATGAATCATTTGATTCAGAAGGATTTAGTGAGAGGAGTGAATGTCAAGAACTTCCACTTCCTGACTTTTGTGTAGCTTGCAAGAAAGGCAAACAGACAAGAAGGTCATAAGAAAAGAAAGTTCATTCAATAGAACTTCCTCTTGAGCTTCTTCACATGATCTGTTTGGTCCAGTTAGTACAAGAGCATTGCAGGCGACGTGTACTGTTTGTGGTCACTGATGACTACTCAAGGTTCACTTGGGTAATGTTTCTGAAATCAAAATCAGAAACTTTGGAGACATTCAAGGAATTAGTAACCACACTGGAATCTCTCTACAAGCTAAAACTTAGACAATACGCTCAGAGAACGGGACAGAATTCAAGAATCAAGGGATGGAGGCATACTGCAAGGAAAAGGGAATTGTGCATCAATTCACTTCTGCCTACACACCTCAAATGAATGGTGTTGCTGAGAGAAAGAACAGGAGTTTGATAGAGACAGCACGGACTATGCTGGCGGACTCGAAATTGCCTATCCAATTCTGGAATGAGGCAGTGGCAAATGCGTGTTATACACTGAATCGAGTCCTAATAGTCAAGCGCCACAGAAAGACATGTTATGAGCTACTTCAAAGACGCAAACCGAATTTGGAGTATCTTGAACCTTTTGGCGCACCGTGTACACTTCTGAAGAAGACACAAGAAGGAAAATTCAGCGAGAAGGCAGTTGAAGGAATTTTTCTAGGATACAACATACCGAACAAGCGAGTTTACAATAACTCAACGGGTCTTGTAGAAGTGTGGTGTAATGTCGACGTTCAGAGATATACCACACCACCTACAGGCAAAGGACCTACATACTTCTTCGATTTTGATGGATTCTTCAAATCCTTCAACATCCCTCTCTCTCCCTCGGATGATGAGTTAGCTACTAGGATGATATATGATATTCTAAATACACCTTCTAGCACACAGGGAGAATCATCTACTCAGTCAGAAGGGGTAGTCGATGAAAGTGACTCCTCCTCTGAAAATGAAACTGAAGCAGATGACCAGAACAGTCAGGAGGACCAGGTTCCAGTTCCTAAAAGTCCACAAGCATCCATAAGTGATGCACCCTCGACTTCGGAACCTCAAACTCCAATCTCCTCAGATGCAGAACAAAATGTTCACAATCTTGGTTCGGAGGTGACTGTGCCGACTACTCCAGGATCACGACTAAACGTCTATCATCCCCTTGACAATGTTATTGGAGATGTCCGATCAAGAGTACAAACCTGAAATCAGCTATATTCAGCTGATTACGCCTCAGTTATGGAGAAGGGTTACATTCATGATGGTGCTTATCGATGTTTTGTTTCGTAGGTTGAGCCAAAATATGTGAGTGAAGCACTGAATGATGAGGCGTGGGTGGGTGCCATGCAAGAAGAACTTCTGCAGTTTAAGAAGTTAGGTGTATGGACTCTGGTTGATAGACCGAAAGGTGCTAAAGTCATTGGCACCAAATGGGTGCTAAAATGCAAGAAGGATGACCAAGGAGTCATTATCAGGAACAAAGCTCGACTAGTGGTTCAAGGTTTTCGCCAAGTCGAGGGGATTGACTATAATGAGGTGTTTGTACCCGTGGCAAGGATGGAAGCTATTCATATCTTCCTTGCCTATGCATCGTACATGAAGATTAAAGTCTACCAATTAGATGTGAAGAGTGCATTCCTTCATGGGGAAATCAGGGAAACAGTCTATGTAAGTCAACCCGAGGGATTTGAAGACCCTTATCATCGGGATAGAGTTTACAAGCTCGACAAAGCTTTATATGGGCTTCATCAAGCTCCTCGAGCTTGGTATGAGAAACTCTCGACTCATCTTGTGAAACACGGCTTTCGCAGGGGAGTCATTGACTGTACACTGTTTATTAAGAAGGATGGTGACCTACTGCTTGTACAGATATATGTTGATGACATAATCTTCGGGTCAAAGAACAAAGAGTTATGCAAAGAGTTTGAAGCAGTAGAGATGAGAAGAAAGAGTTGAGATGAGTGCGATGGGGGAGATGAAGTTCTTTCTCGGGTTACAGGTGGATCAAACACCTAATGGGATCTTTCTACATCAGACCAAGTATGTAGGAGACATTCTCAGTCGCTTTGACATGGAGAATGCTTCTGCTGCTCGGACTCCACTTGCTACGAATCATGATATAGCACCTGATGAGAATGGAGATCTTGTAGATGCCACTATGTACCGAGGAATGATTGGATCTCATGTATCTCACTGCCTCAAGACCTGATATCATGTATGCTACATGTTTATGTTCCAGATATCAGGCTAAACCTAAGGTCAATCATCTGATCGGGGTCAAAAGGATCTTTCGCTATCTAAAGGGTACACCCACACTGGGGTTGTGGTATCCTCATGATGACGATTTTGAGCTCACAGCGTATAGTGACTCGGACTATGGAGGCTGCAAAATGAACTACAAGTCTACATCAGCAGGGTGTCAATTCTTTGTGAGAAGATTAGTTACATGGCAGTGTAAGAAGCAGACATCGGTTGCGTTGTCAACCTGTGAAGCCGAATATGTTGCTGCTGCAAGTTGCTGTTCTCAAATCATTTGGATTCAACAGCAAATGTGGGATTACGGTTTGAAATTCTCGTCTACTCCTATTTTTGTTGATAACTCTGCTGCAATTGCAGTAACCAAAAATCCGGTTCAACATCCTAAGACCAAACACATCGGTATTAAATACCACTTCATAAGAGACTGTTTTGAAAAGACCTAATTGATGTGGTTAAAATTAATATGATTTTCAACGTGCTGACCTCTATACTAAAGCCTTTGATAAACCACGTTTTCAATATTTGCTAGAGGTCAACGGCGTTAAAAAGAAAAGTGAGGTAATTCCTCATGAGAATAATGTCTAGTCCGATGTAGTTTCGTTAAAGTTTATTTTATTTTATGTTCTCTGTTTTGTTCTTTTTGTCCGTTATATTAAAACTCATGTTATTCTGCTGTTTATTAAAATCCAAAAATAATTAAATCCGCAATGATTTTAGTATTTTAGGGGGAGAATATGTCAGCAAGTTAACATTAAATTAAAAAAAAGGGAGAAAATGAGGGAGAAGGGGTAACTAGCTGAAATAAGGTAGATTGTGTCTGTGATACCAATTCAATACCTTTGGAATATGATAGTACACAAGAACAAATCAAGAGGGACTTTAAATTTTAAGGTTTGAAAAGATGCAAAAGTTCAAAGTATAAGTCTGTGTAATCTAAGCAATATAAAAAGGGAAGATGATAGATACTGGCAACTCCTAAGGTGACACAAAGAAAGTAGACTTAGAGGCTGCTAGACCACAAATGATATGTTGGTAGATTCAACACAATAGACAACTAGACCTGATTGGTGATCTCAAGATCAAACTAAGTTATTCAACTGACTGTGGGCTTCCATCTAATCACTGGTTAACACAATCAAATATATTCCAATAGGGGTATTGAGCATTTAAATGCCACAAAAGTGTGCGGATGACCATAATTAGAGCAAAGCTAATGACTTATGTTGTTGGTGCATATTGTGTCAAATAAAATAAGCTGCTCTTACACGGAGATAGGTTGTGTGCCTCTCTGCTGTGCGATGGCACTGACCTGAGGATAAGCATAACCTAGATATTCTAGAATTCATTGTTGTTTGCCGCCTCTTGGCTGTGCGGTGGCACTGACCTGAGGACAGGCTTCTCTTTGAAAGCTCTAAGAATAGTCTCTTCTTGTAATAATACCCGTAGACCGCTCAAAACCTCTAAGGAATGTTGATTACCATATAAGTGTGGGATCCACAAATGTTAGCTGAAATAATTAAACCTAAATCAGTCACCAGTCTGCGTCAAAAGTCTGTGTATGGATTTAAGTGGACAAACATACTGACAATCTTAGTGGCTACATTCTCAAGGGTTCAAATCAAGGTGAAAATCTAAGAGTTTCAGTATGATTTCCTTAAGTTGCTAACGACTCTGGATGAACACCGAGAATTTAAGCATAAAAGAGTTTTAATAACAAGTCACAAATTATTTGATATTCCTGTATGATTCCAAAATTGAGTTGGTCCAGATATGATCAATCTAAGTTGAAGCTGTCTACTCCTAATCAAATCCCTTAGATTTCCATCTTAGGGCTTTATCTCTCACAAAAAGTCCAAAAATCAACTTTAGTTGTGTAGTTTAGTTTAAGTTTCTATGTTTATCTTTTAATTTATGTGTCTGTCGGACTACATCAGGGAAATCAGAAGGAAATTAACTTACCTAAAAAGGGTCATGTCTGAGATGGCCACATGGTTTTCAAAATTTAAAAGGTCATGTCTGAAGTGACTGAATTGGTTAAGAGCTTACAATGTTATTATCAAAAGTGAAAAGGGTCTTAATAGTAAATGTTCAAAATGACTGTAAACTCACAAAGTGTGACCCATTCGTACTAGTGGATCATGGTTATCGACCAACTATGCGAATGGCTTCCATTCGACCGAATAGAAGGGGGAGAATGAAACAGTAGACCGACTGAGGCTCAGTCGGTCAACTAAAGAGGCGAATGAAGGAGACCGAATGAGTCAGTCGACCGACTGAGACTCAGTCGGCCGACTGAATGCGATTGACTAGGCCAATGTACGACTGAACCTCAGTCGCCCGAATGAACTGTGCGAATGAGGCCAGTCGGCCGATTGAAATTAGGGTCAGTATTTAAAGGCCTCAGTCGATCGCATCTCACTCATCACTCCCAATAGCACCCCAAATCGCGTTCTTTACCGTTACTCTGTCAAAATTGCCATAGATTCTGATTACATTGCTGTTAAGTTTCTTACATTCGAGTGACGTTTTACAGATAAATGGCAGAAAGGTGGTCCACAAATCCAAAGCACAACATCTGTGCCCATTTGGATCACACCACCAGGAATGGGGCTGAGTTTACCGACATTATAGCCTTTCTGAGACGGTCCCGGATTCATAAGGCTATCTCCACGCCTTGCACGCCATATAGATCACTCCATCAGGCATTCTAAGAGAATGCCTTGGTGGACCGCTCTCGTGAGCCGTACTGTATTAGGAGCTCTATACTGGGCCATGATATTGAGATCTCTGCTATTGACATTCAGAGGGTCCTAGAGTTCGGGGATGACACTGATCATCCTACTAAACTACATCCGTTGACAGTGAGAGGATGCTTCCTGAGGATAAAGTATGCTGGGGATATCAACTCGGGTGTGCTCAACAAGAGCGACCTGAGCCCCCAGTACAAGTACTTAGCACACGTGATCCTCAAGTGTGTTGCATCGAGGAGGGGGGGTTTGACGACCTCTCAGACCAGATTCAAAATGCCAACGTGGCACTGGTTCTGAACCACCCCTTCAGTTTTTCCAACATGATATTCTCCTACTTAGTGGAAAATTTGGAGGTAAAGGGAAAAGAGGGGTTTTGTATGTACCCCAGATTCTTACAGCTCGTCTTCAACGAGAAGCTGCCACAGTTGCCCAAAGAGAGTCATGACGCAGTGGCCTTAGAGATAATGGATGATACTACTCTGGGCAGGATGAGAGTTTACAGGGGAAAGCAGATTAAGCCCCAAGTGAAAAGAATGATTGACCACTTAGCAGATGAAAGTTATGTGGCACTGGGGAGACGCCAATGGCGTCACGAGGACAGTGACTCCGACGTGGAGCCAATTGTCCTCCCTACTGATGATTCAGAGGAGGATGACAGTGGGGATGATGCTATTCCATCCAGAGGCACTGTGTCTGATTCTGCTCCCTCTGTGTCTGTCTCACCTGCTGAAGTAACTGAGTCAGCAGGATTTCATCAAGATTTTGTTCTTAACGAGGAAGATGAGGAAGAATCTGATGAGGAGCCAGTGACCCGAACTGTGGGAAGGAAAGTTGTTCCACAGAACATGGGTTGAGGGTTGTTGGTGAACAACCGAGAGGCTTCGGAGATACAGAAACTGATCCAACTTATGCTCCGGGGTCCTCAGGCGGGATTGGAGGGGGAGCATCCACCTCGAAGGGAACGAGGAGAAAACAGATGGCTCAACCCCATGGCCAGAAAAAGAAGAAGCGTAGGGTAACCTTTATCACTACCAAAACCACATCCACCATACCTTCCACCACTACCACCTCTTCAGACACACCATCCGCCACCATACCTTCCCCTACAGCAACCACAGACACCACCATACCAACCACCGCAAGACAGACCCCAGCCACCACTACATCATTCACCCCACACTCACCACCACTATCATCCCGACTGACCCGATATTCACCACCACCACCACCACCACTAGCCACCAAACCGAGCCCTCAGCCTACCCCTCACACACCTATAGATCTCCTCTACCTCCAATCGGGGTAGAGGAACAACTGTCAGCTTTAAATAGAATGGTGTTGCGATTGCTGGCGGCTGATGAGGAAAAGACCACTCAGATCCGCCAGCTTACCGACCTGACTGCTGCACAATCGCATAAAATTGCAGAGCAGGATCGAGTAATTGAGGAGCAGGCCCAGCAATTGGCTGCTCAGAACACTCAGATGGACCAAAACCGAGCTCAAAGTATCGCAGTAGGTAAGCAAATAGAGGAGTTGGAAAAAGCTAAGAGGAACATTTTGCTAAAATTGAAAGGATCAAAGGAGGAACCTCTAAAGATAAGGGATGGAGACAGAGATAATGAAGATGATGATGACAGTGATACTGATGAAGAGAAAACGGAAGAGTGGTGTGCAGATGAAGACACTGAAGAAGGAGAAGCAGCTGAATCTGTCTCAGCTCCAGGGCAAGAGAGAGAAACAAAGAACAGACAGGATCAGTCAGCTTCTGCTTCTGCACCTTCAGATGAAGAGTCTAGCATTCAGGATAAAAGTAAATAGTAGATGTTTATGTATTTATTTACTTTTGTATTCTGTATTGAAAAACCATGTACTAAATGTTTATATTAAGTTAATGCATTTTGTTTGATAAATTACTAATGACTTGAGTGTGAAATGTGTAAATCAAACAGATCCAAAGTACCACAGAGATGAGTTTGATATTGCACCCCTTCAACAGGTCAAGTCTCAACTCACAATGATTGTTGATCTACAAGGGATTGTCAGAAGGTCAGTGAGTTATACCCCTGAAGAAGGTGAAATAATTCACGACCTATCTAACGAGCAACTGGCAGAGATGTTCAGACTCAATCCTGATGACATTGTCAAGGATGCTCCAACAGTTGATGCAACCAGTGACGACGAACTACATGACGTTGATGAAGTTGAGGTTGAAGATATTGCTGCTGAAGAGTACCCTCAGTACTCTGACAACGAGGGTAATGTGGTCCCCAATCTGGGTGAGTCCCTAGTCAGTGATATGTTTGAGGTACTAGACAAGATGGAGGAGAAGCAGGAAGAACCGAAGGAACAGCCCAAGCCTCAAACGACGACGTATACATTCGAAAGGGTGAGTGGGCTGAATGTTTTAAAGAAGTCAGATCCCAACGTGCTGCACAAAGAGGGATGCCTACACCAATTTCTACAGGTCAAGAAACATCTTACGGTGTCAGGCAGGATTATAGGATGGGCATATTTTGATGATCTTAACGTTTATGCGTTAAGAGGGAAAAGGGCATAGAGTACTTTAGATTTCCACATGATCTAAAGACTCTACCAGGATTTGAGCTCAACCAGCTGGCCAAATTGAAGCTGTTGTATGCTGACCCGAGAAAGATGTCAGGCTGGTTTGAGGCTGCCCTAAAGAAAGAGTACCACACCAGGTGGATTAACTTCAGACCTCAACAACCTACAAGGTATATTAGAAGGTCTGAGATGGATGCCATCACTGGAAAACCAAAAATTGTGTTGAAGTCGAGTCCTCCGCGCACTATGTGGAGAATCCCTCTAAGGGAAATGCCATAGGACTTCACTCCACATTTCAAATGGTGGTACTATGATTGGAGAACTGCTGAAGCTGTCATAGTTCTGAACAAAGGGGATCAAATGGATACTGTCAGGGTATTCGACCCAATGTGGCTAACCAACTTGTCTGCTAATGATGTCTATACATTATACAAGTGGCCACTGTTCTATGACACACAAGACATTGTACAAGCCCTCCAGTTCCAAAATGTTATACGACTTTGCTTCGCGTTTGATATTCACGCGGGAGTCACACAAGAGGAAAAGTACAAGAAATATGAGGAGGTAATGAAGAAAACAAGACATTAGAGAGATCTAGGTCCAAGGGGAGTTTGTTGATCCATGTATGTCCCTAGATCATGGTATGTGATGTAATAGATCTTGTTTGGTATGTTTAATGAACTGATATTGATAGTCTGTTGGTTATAATGTTTAATAGTTCATTAATGAGTCATGACTGAATTGATTGGGTTTATGATTACTTGAATGATTACATATAATATTATGTTAATTAATTAGAACATTCAAATTAACTTAATGAAGTTCTCATGCGAATGGCTCATGCGAATGAACCATAAGCATGAAGAACTTCACACGATTGACTCAGTCGCACGACTGCACCAGGAGACTGGATCAGTCGTACGACTGTAACATAAGATTGGCTGAGTCGCACGACTGAACACTCAGTCGCACGAATGAACCAACCGCATGGTTCAATCGCACGACTGAACCAAACTAATGGTTCAGTCGCACAATGAATAGTGCCAACCTATAAATACAACTCAATTCGTGAAAAACAAGGACACTCGATCAAGTACGATTCCAGACGAACCCTAGCCGTCCAGAAACCTTCTAAATCGTTCTCCAAGTTCATAGAACACATTAGATCGATTCCTTATCGATTTCTAACGTTAGTTTCAATCCTTGATTGATTCTTCGTGTGTTCTCACTGATTGGATGCCAATCAAATAGGATTCCGCACTATTTGATCTGGTTTACACGTGATCTCTAGGTATTTCCGTCAAATACCAGGTCCTAACACATGAGAGTACACATGGTCCTCTTCAGGAATTAGATCACTTTTTTTTAATGCTGTTGAACTCTAACAAATATAGAAAACGTGGTTTATCAAAAGCCTTGTATAGAGGTCAGCGCGTTGAAAATCAGTATTTGTTTTAATCACATCGATTAGGCTCTTTTCAAAGTAATCACGTATAAAGTGATATTTTATGTCGATGTGTTTGGTCTTAGGATGTTGGACCGGATTTTTAGTTATTGCAATTGCAGCAGAGTTATCAACAAAAATAGGAGTAGAAGAGAAATTCTCAACCGTAGTCCCGCATTTCCTGTTGAATCCATATTATTTGTGAACAGCAACTTGCATCAGAACGTATTCGGCTTCACAGGTTGACAACGCAACCGAGGTCTGCTTCTTACACTGCCAGGTCACTAATCTTCTCCCAAAGAATTGACATCCCGCCGATGTAGACTTGTAGTTCATCTTGCAGCCACCGTAATACAAGTCACTATACGCTGTTAGCTCAAAGTCATCATCATGAGGATACCACAACCCAAGTGTTGGAGTACCCTTCAGATAACAAAAGATCCTTTTGACCCCTATCAGATGGTTGACTTTTGGTTTTGCCTGATATCTTGAACATAAACATGTCGCGTACATGATATGAAGTCTTGAGGTAGTGAGGTACATGAGAGATCCAATCATTCCTCAGTACATGGTGGCATCGACCAGATCACCATTCTCGTCGGGTGCTACATCATGGTTTGTAGCAAGTGGAGTCCCAACTGCAGAAGCATTCTCCATGTCAAACCGACTGAGAATATCTCCTACATACTTGGCCTGATGTAGGAAAATCCTTTTTGGTGTCTGATCCACCTGTAACTCGAGAAAGAATTTCATCTCTCCCATGGCACTTATTTCAAACTCAGCCTTCATTACTGCTTCAAACTCTTTACATAGATCTTCGTTCTTTGAATCGAAGATTATATCATCTACATAAATTTGGACAAGTAGCAAATCTCCATCCTTTTCTTTTATGAATAGTGTACAATCAATGACACCTCTGCGAAAACCATGTTTCACAAGGTGAGTCGAGAGTTTCTCATACCAGGCCCTGGGAGCTTGATGAAGCCCATATAAATCCTTGTCGAGCTTGTAAACTCTGTCCCGATGATATGGATCCTCAAATCCCTCGGGCTGACTAACGTACACTGTCTCTCGGATTTCACCGTGATAGAATGCACTCTTCACATCAAGTTGATAAACTTTAATCTTCATATATGATGCATAGGCAAGGAAGATACGGATTGCTTCCATTCTTGCCACGGGTGCAAACACTTCATTGTAGTCTATGCCCTCGACTTGTCGAAATCCTTGAACAACAAGTTGAGCCTTGTTTCTGATGATCACACCTTAATCATCTTTCTTGCATTTCAAGACCCATTTGGTGCTAATGACCTTAGCACCTTTAGGTCTATCCACCATAGTCCATACTCCTAACTTCTTGAACTGAAGATGTTCTTCTTGCATGGCACTCACCAATGCCTTATCATTCAGGGCTTTAGTAACATACTTTGGCTCAAACTGAGACACAAAGAAACGACATGCACCATCATGAAGGAATCCCTTTTCCATCACCGAGGCATAGTCAGCTGAGTACAGCTGATTTTTGGTCTGAACCCCTGATCTCACATCCCCAATGACATTATCCAAACGATGATAAACATTTAGGCGTGATCCAGGAGTGGTTGGAACAACTACCTCAGAATCAAGATTATGCACATTTTTTTTCAGTATCTCAGGCAGTAGGAGCCTGAGGTTCCGAAGACTCAAAGGCATCAATGTCAAATGCTTGTGGACTTGCAGTAGTAGGAACCTGTTCCTCCTGGTTGTGTGTTGAGTAATCTCCACAGCTTCTTCATCAGAAGAAGAATCACTATCTTCAGGTACTCCCCCTGAGTTGTGAGATGACCGACCCTGTGAACTAGATGATGTTGAATCTAGTGAAGGTGTGTTCAAGACATCATACATTATCGTTGTGGCCAACTCATCATCAGAGGTGGAGAGTGGGATGTTGAAGGACTTTAAGAATCCATCATAGTCAAGAAAGAAGGCAGCTCCTTTTTCAGCAGGTGGGTGGTGTATCTCTGAACATCAACATTACACCACACTTCTACCTGACTTGTTGAGTTGTTGTAAACCCTCTTGTTCGGTATGTTGTATCTAGAAAGATACCTTCATTAGCCTTCTCGTGGAATTTTCCCTCGTGAGTCTTCTTCAGTAGGGTGCATGGAGCGCCAAACGGCTCGAGATACTCTAGATTAGGTTTACGTTGTTGTAGTAACTCGTAACACGTCTTTCCATGGCGTTTAACTACTAGAACTCAATTTAGCATGTAACATGCATTTGCAACTGCTTCATTTCAAAATTGGATAGGCAGTTTTAAGTCTACTAGCATCGTGTGTGCTGTCTGTATCAAGTTGCGATTCTTCCTTTCAACAACGCCATTCATCTGAGGAGTGTAGGCAGAAGTGAACTGATGCACAATCCCCTTTTCCTTGCAGTACGCCTCTATCCATTGATTCTTGAACTCGGTTCCGTTGTCTGAGCGCACTTGTCGTACCTTCAACTTGTATAGAGACTCCAAAGTAGTTACTAATTCGTTGAATGATTCAAATGTTTTTGATTTGGATTTCAGAAACATAACCCAAGAGAATCTTGAGTAGTCATCAATAACTACGTAGTAGTACAAGTCGCATGCGATGCTTCTTGTACTGACTGGACCAAACATATCCATGTGAAGAAGTTCAACAGGAAGTTTGATAGAATTAACTTTCTTTTCCTTATGAGACTTCTTCGTGTGTTTGCCCTTCTTGCATGCAACACAAAAATCTAGAAGTTGGACGTTTTTTACGTTAACTCCTCTCACTAGATCATTCTGGATCAAGTGATTCATCTTTCATGGATTAATGTGTCCCATTCTCCTATGCCAGGAGATGGAATCCTGTTGGATTCTTTATGCCCAAGACACATATAACATTGATGTGGTTAGTACATCATGATCCAAGTCGGGTCATACCCGATAACAAGCTTAGCAAACACCGAATATTATTTAATTGATGATATGATCATACAATTAAATAAATACACCAATTTAGAAAATGGGTTTTCTAAATAACTTGCATATGAGATTGAACAACTTATATGGATATTTTGTTCATGGATATTATTTGTAATGTTGTTTAATTTAGTTAAATAACATCAAATAATAAAAGTGTGTGTATGTTATATAACTAAAAGGTTAATTATATATATATATATATCTATATTAATCTTTAGTTTAACAAAAGATTAATATATAAGGACCTTTGGGGGGAAAAACTAAAAGATGAACAACCCTAAAAGGGTTCGGGCGCCCCCTTGAGAGATACTCTCCCTTTGGTGTTCTTTTGAAGTCTTTGGTACCAACATCTGCCAAAAACACACACACACACTTCATCTTGCTCTCACTCATATATGCTAAAGGGTCACATGAACATCAACCCTTCTTATGGAAGAAGGTGTTTGCGGCTGGAACAAACTCCAGCAGTTTTCTTGCTTGTTCATGGCTGGAACAAGGCTCCAGCAGCCTTCTTGACCCGATTTTGGTGCTCAAATCCTAGCAGCGATGGTGTTTTCTTGGAGGCTTGTGGGTATGGACACTTGAGGGCTTCTACCTTTGAAGTCTTGGCCCTTTTTCAGACTCATTTCTGTTTTCTTTTGGTCGGTTTTGACAGCATCGAGAAAGGTAGTGTCATGGTATGATAATGTCATGTTTTGGGTGTTCTTGCTCATGTTGTATGCTTGCTTTTCACATAATAAAGATCCTTTTGTTATGAGTTTGTTTGTTTACACATGATAATGGTAATTTTTCAGAAACTTTAACATGTTTAAAGTAGTATATTCCGCTGCGTTTCATATGTTCAAATGGTTAAACAAGATGTATATGGACATACAAACCCCTACAATGGCATCTAGAGCCGGTTATGTGGAAACTAGCATCCTTATCCTTGTAAAATTGGTTTTAAAGGATGTTTATCAACTCATTAGAGGCTGATTTTGGTTGATTTAATAAACCCCATGTCTTTCAGAGTTATATCTTCATGCTTTTGATTAACTTTGAAAGATAGGAATGTCAATTGGTTGATATGTTTTGGTTGTTGTTGGTTTGGACAAACAAATCCTAATTTTCAGTTTATGTTAGCCGAAAATTGGGGTTTGATGGGGTTTATTTTGTTTGTTGAATGATGTTTGTGATTGTTCATTTGATGGTGCATAACCTAGCTTGGACCTTGTGTTGTTTTGGTTTGGTTGCATGTTTGTTTTGGTTATTTTCGTTCAATTGGGTTGTAAGTTTTGTGCTTGTAAATTATCTATTTGTTCATTGTGATGTAATAATAGATTAGGAGTATTTCTCTTTTACCAGAAAATATGTATTAGGATATATATTATATAAATGAAGATGCTCGGAAGGAAGCACAAAAGAAGACACAAAGTGGACTTGAAGCATACGGATGCGACATCAAGTGGGAGATCCATTGTGATCTCATTTTGTGTTGTTGCTAACCCTTAGGAAAGACCTAATGACCACACTTGTGATGGCAAACAAGTGTGGTCACAATAGTAGCTATGGTTATGCACATGTGGTTGTTTATATTATGCTTGTTTGATTGTGATTTTGTGAATGATTGTGTGATTTTGGATATGATAAACAATCTTAATAAAAATGATCTTAACAAGCTATATAAAAATGGATCTTAACCATTATGTGTTAATAAGTGTTTATTAAAAGGATTAATGATTCATAATAAAATGGGTTTTATTAAAAGAACCATAGGGTACCAAGTATTTGTAAGCATGAAATTACAAGGTACATAGAATTTTCAAAGTCTAGAATTAATGGAAACTTAAATCCCTTTGGTAACAAGTCTATCACCATCCAAGTATTTGTAAGCATGAAATCACCATCCTTTTACAAGGTCACCTAACCACTTGTAGGGAACTTGTATCTTTGAGGTGAGTCTAACGTACTCGTGGGATAAAGGTCACCTAACCGCTTGTATATGAAAACTCACACGTGTGTGTAAGTAGGACGACTTGAATTAGAAACCATGGGATTAGGGTCACCGAAGCATGGCGTACAATGGTGTTGATGGGATTAAACATGCCGACTAAACATATGATGTTTAACCGATCCCATAAGACTAGAAGTTGCAATAGGTTGCAATTGCCAACTGTTGACTACCTTGTTAATTTAAATAATGGGATAAAGTCACCTAACCATCATTTAAATGTAACATTGGATTCTAGATTTTAATTGTTAATTGTCTATGAGACATTTAAGGGTATTAACGATTAAAATAAATTTTTCAAAAATGCTAAAATGAACTTTGTCAATTATTGTAGTGATGACCGTTAACTATAACGCTACCACCCCGATCGTCCCTTCCCTATCACTGAGATCTATTCTCGAGAGGATCGTCCTAACCATAATTACCTTATGGACTCAATTTCGAAACTTGAGAATCGTTCTCAAGAATGAGTAAAGACCTATGTCCTTGACGATCCCATACCTCACCAACCAACACTGTTGATGTTAAGGCTTTTTGACGATTGGCTTAGGCACACTAAGGATTCTGTGCAAGTATCCTACCTCATGTTGGGAATATGATTCCCGAACTCCAAAAGAGTTTGGAGCATCATGGGGAATATGACATGATAATCTAGTTGAAGGAAATGTTCCTTTAACAAACTTTAGTAGATTGCTTCGAAACGGTTCTAGCACTTTATGCATGTCACATGGAAGAAACGCAATCGATATCATCTTATAGATTCTTAAGATGAAAAGCCACATTGATAGCCTCAAGATGCTTTACTATCCTGTCTCAAAGTTGTTGGCCAAGGGTTTGATTATTGATTGCCTAACTAAAGGTTTGAGACATTCATAATAAACTGTAATATGAACGGGTGGGACAAGAGCATCAGTGAACTTCACGCAATGCTCAAAGCAACCGAGGCAGGGATGGGTAGAGAAGTTCTACCTATTCTCTCGATCAATGAGGGAGGCTATAAGAAATGGCCAATCCCAATCCTAAGGCAACTATTGCCAAAGGAAAGGAATACATCAAAGCAAAGGTTAAAGCGAAACCTCGAAAAACCTAAGCTTATGAAGCCTAAGGTAACGGAGAACGATCCATGCTTTGAGTATGGAGAGATAGGACAATTCCTATCTCAAGGTGTTGAAAGACAAGAGGGATGTTGGGCAAACCTCAAATACAATTTCCATGATTCACATATTGTATTAAATGTTATTTCTTCAAACACATGGGTATTAGATACCGATGTGAGACTCATACTTGAAATTGTTGCAAAGGGGTTCAAAGAAATGTGCGCTTCAAGGAGGGAAACTCTGTTTTGAGACTTTCAAATGGTTTGGAAGTTGTTCTCAAAATATTTTGTATGCACCTAGTTTGACTAGGAACATAATTAATGTTTCCTATCAAAACAATATGATCATGATTTAAAGTTTGTAAATAATGGTATTAAGTTTTATGGATGATGTATTTCATTTTAAGGATATGTTTTTTAATGATATCCATGAGTTGGTTCATGATAATTTGTCCTATAATAACTCATTATACACATTAAGCACCAAGAAACTTAAAATGGATTTAAGTTATTATTATCTTTGACATTGTCATCTTGGTCACATAAACAAGAATTGGATTCAAACACTTCAAAAGAATGGTCTTTTGAAAACAAATGAAAATGTTTCATTTGATAAGTGTGAACCAAAAGACTTATTAGGAATGATACATTTGGATGTTTGTGGTCCTTTTAAGACAATGACAAAGATTGGTGAAAGATACTTCATTGCTTTTACCGACGATTACAGTCGCTATTATTGTGTGCACTTGTTGACACATAAGCATGAAGCTTTTGAAATGTTCAAAATCTTCAATAATGAAGTAGAAAATCACTCCTCATAACTATCTGTGTTCTTCATTCTGATAAAGGAGAAACTGAACCCTATTTGGATATGGTTCAATTTATCAAACCTGGTAGAGGTTTTGAAATGTTCAATAATGAAGTAGAAAATCAACTCCTCATAACAAGAGGTTGTTAATGATAATCAAGAGGTTGATCAATACACACAAAACGTTCACAAACCTGGTAGAGTTAGTATTCCATCTAAGAGATATGAATATCCAAGAATGGATGCTATGTGGTTGAGCCCTGTAGGCTAACCATATACGAAGATGCTATGTCCAATTTGGATTGGGACAAATGGCTTGAAGCCATGATCGTAAGGATGCAATCCATGTATAACAACCATGTTTGGGAATTGGTTGACTCTCCACTTAACTCCAAACCGGTTGGATACGAGTGGGTTTTAAGAAGGAAAATGGATATACATGGAAACTTGAATACTTATAGTCAAGACTTATGTTAGGATCAGTGATCTATGTTTGATTGATTGAAGAGTATTGCAGCGGAATTCAAACAATGAATTAGTCGATTCACAAGAACAAAACGATATTCAATAAAGAACAAAGACGGTTATAGAGAGAGAGAATATCTGCAAATATATTTCATTCAATATTCGCTTTCGTGGTAACAGAATGTCACAATAATGATTAGGTCGACACCTCTTATATAAGAGATGTGACGTCTGCTGATGTCACTTGATAGTGACATCTAACAGATTTATTACAACTGAAACACAACTACTGAAGATGTCAAAACAGCTGACATCTTCTTACAAAAAGTTCTAAGTGTTATCAGTTGTTATAACTACTGAAATATAAAACTACTGAAACTACAACGACTGAAGAACAAGCTCTTCAGTCGTTTTACAAAACTACTGAAACTAGAAATATAAAACTACTGATATCACAACTACTGAAGAAGTACTCTTCAGCAGTTGTGACAAACTACTGACGCTTCAGTACTTGATCTTCAGACTTTGACCTTCAGATGTTTCATCAGCTGATGACTTCAGTAGATATCATCAGCTGATGTCTTCAGTCTTTGTCTTCAGACTTGTACATCAGTTGTTGATCTACAGCACTTGTAAACTCTTCAGCTGTTGTACTTCAGTACTTTGTCTTTCAGCTTCAGCACTTGTGTCTTCAGCTGTTCAGCTTCAGTACTTGTGTTCTTCACTGTTCAGCTTCAGTACTTGTGTTCTTCACTGTTGTACTTCAGCACTTTAGTTCTTCAGCTGTTCAGCTTCAGTACTTGTGTTTTTTAGCTGTTCAGCTTCAGTACTTGTGTTCTTCAGTTGTTGTACTTCAGCACTTTAGTTCTTCAGCTGTTGAAGTCTTCAGCACTTGATCTTCAGCTGTTGAAGTCTTCAGCACTTGTCAAACTGCTGATGAAGCTTTCAGCAGTTGTTGTGATACCATGTGGGACTTAGAGGTTTTCTGATCTTGGCTCATTGGTTCTTTTGGTCCAACAAACTCCCCCTGAACTAATGCAGCCAAAACCTCTAAATTATTTATTATCCCACTTATTGTTGGCAAAATGTTGGTCTTTTTCCTTCTTGATCAGTAGAGAAGATGACCCATGTAAGCTTCGGCCTGGGAAGAAGTCTCTGATATTTGTTTGGCAAGATATGAATGGGAACTCTGCTTTGGGGAACTGGACACAGAGTTGTTATCCCATTCATGAGATCTACTTCCCGTGTATGAGCCTTTAGGATTCTCTAGTGTAGGCTCTGAGAAACATGATTTGTTCTTCCATGGTCAGGTTCTCGGCTTCACCATCAAACAATCCTTCTCGCCCATACAGCTCTGAGATGTACTTGGCCTGTTTGTCGTTCTTGAGCTCAACAGTTGTAATTTGTCTATATGCAAACTCATCAGGATGATTCCCTTCGAGTAGCAGACTTAGCTCATTCTTATTGAAGTTCTCAAGCCTCTTGTAGACTAACCCCTTTTTGATAATCCTGTTCTCTAGCATCTTCTGGGGTGGTTGTTTAGTCTCGTAGCCTTCTTGAAATCTTCGACAATCTCCCAGGGTGATACTACAAGGCCACTATGATCTCTTCATCTACGATCCTTTTGACTTGACCCTTGTATCTCGAAGGAATGTCTTTCTTACAATCCTGTGAGCCACCCTCGGATCAGGCCATACTCTCACCCTTTCCTTCTGATATTGAAATGTGTTGGCGAGAGTGTACAATCTCAGAGCTTCTTTCTTCATGCTGATAATTGATGAGGAGGCAGCATAGGTTTTGTCAATGCTTTTCAGCATTTCATCATCATGAAGCTTTTTCTACTCCTCTTCTTCAATTTTTACTCTCACAACATCCATCTGTGAGGTGGGAGTGATAGGCATAGGTTTGGCTTTCGCCAGTGTTAGGACTGCAGACAGAGGCATCCTATCTTCTTCCACATCATCCTCTTCTTCTTCTTCTTCTAGCCTCAACACCCTTCTCTTCTCTTCTTAGGTGCATCATCGGCTGTTGGTTTAGATGGTGAGGGAGTTGGTTTTGTGGGTTGTGATTGTGGTTGTTTGGATTTGGGCTTTGAGATTGGTTTGGAGATTTGAGGGGTAGGCAGTGTTTGAGTGGGTGGAAGGGAAGGTTGATCCAGCATCTTTGTAGTAAGTTTAGCCTTTGTAAGTTTTGCCATTTCCAACCTTTTACCAGCCCCAGCCTCATCAAGGGCTTCAACAATAATCCCCTTGTGGAATTGCTCAGCCAGACAGATTCTGGTGGCTATAGCCAGAATACTATCTCTGGTCCACGCGCGAATCTCCATTAAAGATCTTCCTAAGTATTTTGCAATGAAACGGACCATGATCTCCAATCTCTCTTTTTCAAGAGCATCATACCCAGCCCATCGGGTTTGAATCTCTTGCACTTCCAACCTTCTGATCTCACTATCCAATGTGGCTGTATCAAACCCTTGCCTGAAGAGTTGTTCAATTATTTTATCCATGGATCGGCTGTGTGTAGTATCAGCTTCTTTTACCAGCTCTTCCAAGGATTTGTCTTTAGCAGTAGATTGATCCTCAGCACTTTTCTTTCGCTTGTAAGTGAGCAGTGGTTGCTTTTCTTTCTCCTCCTCTTGGGCTTGCTTCTCTTCCTTCTCTTCCTCTGTTCTTTTCCTCTTCTTTTCTTTCACTGCAGTACTCTCCCCCTTTTTGGATGCATTGGTGAAGGGTTTGTACCGCAGAAAGTGTCTTTTGCACAGCAACATCAATCAAGGGTTGTAAAGTTGAGGAAAGCCTCTCATCAATGGCTTGAGTCACAATATCAGTGATTATGGGTGTGATGAGAGGGAGGGAATTTTGAAGTACAGCACCTATTTGCTCAGGAGGGTTCTGTTCCTGAGAAATAGGGCCTGAAGCAGAGGCAGGTGGTGAGTTTGGAGTGGCTCAGTGTTTGGGGAACCTTCAACTGAAGGTGCCATCTGTGGGTTGGTGGAGGCAGATGGTCTTTCTCCTTGTGAAGTTGGTCAAGTAGGTTTTGAAGCCTACTGACTTTCTCTTCAAGGATTGTGTTCTGGGCAAGAACATCGTAGAAATCCCAGGTCATCATCAGCCGAAGCTGAATCATCTGACCTCCTGCTTGGAGCAGGATTGACATGCACTGGGTGTAGACCAGTTGTTGCATGTGCCCCTTTTGCTTGGTACTGGGGACTTCCAGCCTCAGGACAATGTCCATCATCAGCTGTTGCCTCTAGTGAGGTCTTAGCAATGTTACCAGCCTCATTCTGATCATGTGCTGATTCAGAAGAGGTGGCAGCCTCACTAGATATTCTAAGCTCCTTATCTACACCAGGAGATAGAAGTGGTAAACCCCTGTGCTGTGGGTTCTCAATTGCACTGTGTTCCTCCCCCTCAATTGTAGAGGTGTTCCCAGTAGTAAGTGGTTTCTGGGGAGGGGTGAGGAGTGCAGTTGAGTCAGCACTTGTGCAACTATTAAAGTTGGGCTGTGAGGGGCGGTTGGATGGGGTGAAGGGATAGAAGCAGTGTGCACCTGGGAAGGTTGGTGCTTTTCAATGGCAATCTCCTCAAGTGAGGAAGATCCCAGATATGTAGGTACCCCTTGTGTGGTTGCTGCAGGCTCCTGTTGAGAGGAAGCCTGAGCGGCTATGGCTGGTAGAGTCCTTGTATCCACTAGGGGGTTTGGACTAGTGGATATATCCTGCGTTTGTGTTGCAGGGGCATCCTCAGGGGACTCAATTCCCTGAGTAGCCGTTTTGGTTTCTTTTGGTGGGTTTGGTGGGGACTTTTGATTTGGAGGTGGTGCTATGGGTTCCAGCTGCGTGGGTTTGCGCAGCTTGGCAGCCAATTTGAGTGTCTGGTCAGAGTTGTGCCGGGAGTATACTTCCGGCAGACACAGCCGTAGCAGGGACTCCCAAGCCAACAAGTCCCTCAACATTAAGCTGGTTTGTAATGATGGCCATTATGAACCGTGGATATAGTATCCAACGGTTAACAGTTAGTTTTTGAGCCATATCTTGAGCTCCGAAAATATTATTTCTGAAAAGTTTAGCGGTGTTGCTCAAGAATAGAATACATTACCTGCTGCCACTTTGTCGACATTTGATCCCAAGACGAAGTCTTAGGAGCCAACATACATTCACCATGTGAAAAATTAGGCGTTCAGCGTCATGGAAGTGTTTCTTCATGATAGTGGAGGCACTGAGATTGCCTTGATATCCATGTTGGGCAAAGGATAGATCTGTGGTGCCCTTGGGATATCAAGCAGGAGAAATAGCATCATCCAGATGAAGAATTTGGCGGATTATTGCAGGAGTGATGACCACTTCTTTGTTGTTGACAACCGACTGGAGAGATGGTGTGTTGTTCTCCCTAGTGGTAATAGTAACGTTCATCCAAAATGTTGGAGGGATTCGGCATGTAGTATGGGATTCAGAAGAAATGCCATTTCGTATTGGGATTGAACCATAAGATCGATAGCAGTATCGAACTTAGCCCAGACAGGCGATTTAGTAAGGTAGGCAACACAGTTGTGTCGCGGTTTAATTTGCATGGACGCCATTGAGAAGAGAGAAGTTTTGGAGAGGAACGTTAGGTTTGAAGAAGATGAAGCATTGAAGGATTAGGTCAGGGATATTTATAGGGTAGGGTAAGAAAACGACTGAAGGATGTGGTGTTAGTCATCAGTAGTTTTAAACGACGTTGACATGGTATGATCCTTTCAGACGTTGAAACAGCTGAAGTCGTGGTGTTAGGCATCAGAAGTTAGAAAACTACTGAAGACCGTGGTTTTGACTTCAGATGATTGAAACAACTGAGGACTTGGTGTTTGTCATCAGTAGTTGTGAAACTACTGAAGACAGTGGTTTTGTCATCAGCTGTTGTAAACAACTGAAGACTTGGTATTAGTCATCAGTAGTTATAAAACTACTGAAGACATGGTTTTGCTTCAGTTGTTTAGAATGAAACAGCAGTTGTTGAAACAACTGAAGAGAAAGTTCTCTTCAGTAGTTGTCGTCAATTCATAGCCTTTCAGCTGTTTCATGTTGTCCTCAACACTTACTCATCAGACTTTGCATCAGATTTTTAGGTGTTTCATAGGACATCAGTACTTATCTGTTTATACTGATTTCAGTAGTTGTAACTACATCAGTAGTTTTAACTACATCAGTAGTTTGGAACAGATAAAGTACTTCAGTACTTATGAGGCATTTAGCCATCAGTAGTTATAAAAACTACTGAAGGGAAAAGGACTCATCAGTACTTATATGTGACATGGGTACCAATGATCATCAGTAATTACTACTGAAATCATCAGTAGTTGTCACTTATTCTAGCTGCAGCATACCAAGCCTTAAAACAAGGTTTTGGAAAGTAGAACTATCCAAAGGCTTAGTAAAAATATCTACAAGCTCATCAGCACTAGGCACAAACTTAGGATCAATCAGACCTTTTTCAAAACAATCCCGAATAAAATGATGTCTGATCTCTATATGTTTGGTCCTAGAGTGCTGGACTGGATTTTTGACAATAAACAGAGTTGAAGCACTATCCATTAACAATTGAGTCTTAGTCTCTGTAATGCCATAATCCAGAAGTTGGTTCTGAAGCCAGAGTACCTGAGAGGTGCAACTTGCAGCAGCAATGTACTCGGCCTCAACAGTTGATGTAGCAATAGATGTTTGTTTCTTACTCTGCCAAGAAATCAAACAGTTGCCTAGGAATTGACAACCACCAGAAGTTAACTTGCACCCTGCATAGTCACTATCTGAAAAAGCAACTAATTTGCAAGAGTGTCTAGTGGAATACCATAAACCTAGAGATTGTGTACCTTGCAAATATCTAAAGATTCTCTTGACTGCAATCAAATGAGACTCTTTAGGAGCAGCCTGAAATCTAGCACAAACACATGTAGCAAACATAATATCTGGTCTAGAAGCTGTTAGATACATCAAGGACCCAATCATACATCTGTAAAGCGTTTCATCAACAGCTTTACCTTTCTGATCAGCATCCAGTTGTGTGGTGTTGCACATGGGAGTAGAACAGGGCTTACAGTTTTGTAAATCAAACTTATTCAAAAGATCTTTTGTATATTTTGACTGATGAATAAAGGTGCCATCAGCCTTTTGTTTGATTTGCAAGCCTAGAAAGAACTGTAATTCTCCCATTGCACTCATTTCAAACCTCTTTTTCATTAATGTTGTAAAATCATCACACAACTGGGGATCAGAGGATGCAAAAATAATATCATCAACATAAATCTGAACAAGTAGCTTATGCTGATCCACCTTCTTAATAAACAAAGTTTTATCAATGGAGCCTCTAGTGAAATTATTCTTAAGAAGAAAAGTAGAGAGTGTCTCATACGAGGCTCTAGGAGCTTGTTTCAACCCATAAAGAGCCTTATCAAGTTTGTACACCCATTCAGGATGTTTATTATCCTCAAAGCCGGGTGGTTGACACACATAAACTTCTTCCTTTATTTTACCATATAAAAATGCACTTTTAACATCCATTTGAAAAACTTTAAGATTGTGGAATGCAGCATAGGCTAAGAACAATCTGATTGCCTCTAGTCTCGCTACAGGGGCAAAGGTTTCATCATAATCAATACCTTCTTCTTGTGAAAACCCCTGTACAACCAGTCTAGCCTTGTTCTTAACAATAAGCCCATTTTCATCGGTTTTATTCCTAAACACCCATTTAGTGCCTATTGCACACTTACCTGGGGGAAGAGGAACAAGTTCCCACACTTGCTGTTTCTTGAACTGAAGTAGCTCAAGCTGCATAGCTTTAACCCATCCATTGTCTCTCAAAGCAACATGGTAGTTCTTTGGCTCTAGCTGACTGATGAAGAGAGCAAAGAAGCAGAAGTTAGACAATTGACTTTTGGTTGAAACACCAGCATTGATATCACCAATAATCTGAGACATGGGGTGATTCTTCAGTTCTTGATAAACAACGAGATCTGTGCAAGTATTTGTAGAACCTTCAGCAGTAGCAGATGTTGATGTAGACTCTTGAAACCAAGAATTTGATGGTAACTCAAAAGATGCAGAGGAAACAGAGATCTCATCAGCATTTGTTGTGGATGGAACTGCTGAAGCTACAGGAACATCAAGTTTAGCAGACACAGGCAGTTGGTCACTAAACTTGAATAGGTGAGTATTGATATTATCATCATCATCATCAATACCACCAGGTGGAAGACATGCTGCAGAAGATGATTTAGCCACAGGATCTGCAACAGCTGGAGGTTGATAAGGAACATATTGCAGTATGTCCAAATCAAACAACTCCACAGGGTTTTGTGGAATCTTGTCCAAAGGAGATTCATTAAACTTCACATGCAGAGTCTCTTCAACTATCTTTGTTCTGCAGTTGAAGACTCTGTATGCCTTGCAAGTAGATGAATAACCAACAAAATACCCAGCATCCACCTTAGGATCAAATTTATGGAGTTGATCCTTTGTGTTGAGAATAAAACAGGGACATCCAAATGCTTTGAAAAATGAAATAAGAGGAGCCAAATAATGGAGAACTTCATATGGAGTCTTCATCAACCTCTGATTTACTAAAACTCTATTCTGCACATAGCAAGCTGTGTTGACAGCTTCAGCCCAAAAAGTCAGTGGCAAACCAGAGTCAGCCAGCATGGACCTTGCAGCTTCAATGAGGGTCCTGTTCTTTCTCTCCACTACTCCATTTTGTTCTGGAGTCCTTGGGATGCTAAACTGCCTTTTGATTCCCTTTGAGAGATAGAAGTCATCAAGTGTATGATTCCTGAATTCAATTCCATTATCACTCCTGATACACTTGACTGGAAGGGAATACTGCTTCTCAATATACAACACAAAGTTAATAACCTTCTGAGCAACCTCATCCTTTGAATGTAGAAAGAAAGTCCATACAAATCTGGAGTAATCATCCATAATTACTAGACAGTATTTCTTCTTGGCCATGCTCATTACTCTCACAGGACCAAATAGATCCATATGCAGTAATTGCAAGCAGGCAGTGGACTTAGGTTCTTCAATAGGAGGGAATGAGACTTTGTGCTGTTTTCCTTTTAAACAAGCAGTGCAGGTTTCATCACAGTGGAACTCCTTTATTGGTAAGCCTCTGACTAAACTATTGTGGATAAGCTGATTCATGTTTTTGAAATTAACATGACCCAGCCTTCTGTGCCACAGTTTAGATTCTTGAGAAGAGGCTTTGGAAAATAGGCAAGGATTGCCTTTGAGATCTATTTTCTTGGAAAGATCTAAGGCATACACTCTTCCTGTCCTGTTGGCTCTCAGGAGAGTGTGATCATCTAACACCTTGTCAATTAAGTACAAAACTTTGGATGACAGAATCCTACAGTTCTGACTGGTGAAAAGAGCAACATGGCCTTTATCACACATTTGACTGACACTCAAGAGATTGTACTTGAGATTTTTCACATGATTAACATCATCAAATTTGATTTCTCCATTGGAGACAAAGCCTTTACCAATGATGTAACCCCTAGCATCATTGCCAAAAGAAACAAATGCCTTCTTTCCTTGAGAGTAGTCATGAAGAAGAGAGCTGTTCCCAGTCATGTGCATAGATCCCCCACTGTCTACATACCAGATGCTACTTTGGCATGTTGGAGAACCCTGAAAAAATAAACAATCAGTTAGTTTTAGAGACCCAAACCTTTTTGGTTTTGGGCCTGGTCTCATCAATAGATGGTAAACTAACAGGTTTATTTG
This sequence comes from Flaveria trinervia, assembly GCA_025506515.1. NCBI lineage: Eukaryota > Viridiplantae > Streptophyta > Magnoliopsida > Asterales > Asteraceae > Flaveria > Flaveria trinervia. Next base: position 26,682,441 of record CM046442.1, on the reverse strand, counting down.
AAACAACAGCCTGAGAGGAAGAAGATGGTGAAGAAGAGGAATCCTTTGGCTTGGATCTCCTTTTCTGTGGTTTCAACATAGGAGCATCTAGTTGGTTAACTCTACCCAACAGATGTTGAACCATCATGACCAGCTGTGTCTGATTTTGTGATAAAGCTTTCAGCTCATCAGACACATTGCCAATAGAGTTTGATAAGTTCCTATGTTGCACCTTCTTCTTCTGAGCACTCTCAGCTGTCACCTGTTTAACCCCTTCCTTTTTGGATTTCTTTGAGGACTTAAGGGTTACAGGATTTGATGTTGCTGATACAAATGTGGTCTCAAACTCAGTTTTCATTTTTACCATTTTCTCTTAATTTCTTCTTTTTGTTTGAGTTTGGAACCTCTTTTGTACCAGCAATCATCTGTAAGATGATTGAACAAACCACATACTTCACATGGTTTCTTCTTCATCTTAGGTTGATCATCAACTAAAGAGGGTGAAGCAACTGGAGACTTGCTCTTCAATGCTTTGGAAGCATTGTTTGCTTTCTTGACTGCCTCTTTAGTAGTCTTCAAACTCTTTCTACTGACAGTTTTCTTCTCTTCAGTACTGACAGTAGTTGGAGTTTGAACTTCAGGTATTAAATCCTGCTCTCTAGTCCTTTCAGGACTTTCAGAATTAACTCCTGAGTTGATCAACTCATTGATCATGTGAGTGTTAGCATTTGAACCATCAACATCAGCTGATAGGTTCAGAGAGGGCTTGATGCTGACTGCTACTTCTGATTGTGCTGTATCAGAAAGTAGATCACATGATGAGATGGATTGGTTATCACTCTCACCATCAGATTCTTCCTCTGCTCTTGGAGTAAAATCTGTAGGTGGAGCAGTGTGATTGTAACCAATGCCAAACTTCACATTGGAAGCAGATTGCTTACTAAGAAGCATTTCAAAACCTTTGCATGATTGTACCCATCTATCACACTCTACCTGGGTAACTGCAAGGGTTTCTTTGAGATCTTTATACTTCTCTAGAAGTATCTCTTCCCTAGCCTTATCATCAGTGATTTGGCATTTCAGTTTGTAAATCTCATCATTTTTATCATTAAGCACAGACTCAAACTCAGCTTTGTTTTTGGAAACAACCTGTTCTAGCTCAATGTTCTTATTGATTAAAGCGACATTTGCCTCTCTAATAGATGCAAATGCTGCTATACATGTGTCAGAACATAATTTGGCTTTTGCCTCAGAGGATACCTGTGATACTTTTGGTGTAGAGGCATTAGAGGATAAAGTATCAGTAGAATCCAAAGCCATAAGAGCTAGATTTCCAAATGGACTGTCACCACCATGTTGACCAGCACCTGAGAACAGTTGTTCATGACCAGAGATGTCATCTGGTAAACTGCTCCAGTCAACAACTCCTGGGGTGAAGAAGCTGTGTTGTTGAGGTTGAGTTTTTTGATGAGATTGGGAAGGCTGTGGTTGAGGCAATGCTTGTGGTTGTTGTGCGATTGGAGCTTGAACAGAATTTGGTTGAGGCACATAATAGCAGGGATAAGGATATGTCATTTGACCCTGGGGAACAAAGTATGCAGGAGATCTAGGATGTGAATAATGACCAGAACCAGCAGGATGTTGCCCTCTGTTTTGTGGACTAGTACTAGGAAAAGTCACAAAGGGTGCAGAAGAGTTAGATCCAGTTGATCTACACTCTCTTGCAAAGTGTCCTAGCCTTTGGCATTTGTGACACCTCAACTTACTCTTGTCATAACCAACTTTGGTTTTGCCAGAGAGTCCAGGAAATTTCCTGCCAGTTCTCTTGTAGAACTTCTGAGATCTGATATTAATCAGTGCCATCTGGCTCAGAATATCCATCTCTTCTAGATCATCATCAACTATTCCTTTCAGATCATCCATGATGAAGCATAAATTGTCACTATTACTGCCAGAATGACTCTCAATACCAACAAATGCATGATCAGAACTATTTGAAGAGAAATTTATATGCTTATCATAATTGCTCTCAGATGCAGCATATTCTGACTCATGACCTACCAAGGCAGTGTTGCCTGGTACAAAGTCATCAGTGAGCTTTCCTGATAAGGACAGTTTCCTCTTCTGCTCTATCTCTCTTTCAAATGTAAGCAGTTTCGCATGAAGTTGGGTGAGAGATAGGCCATCCATATTTGCACTGGAGCGTAGGACAATAGTGTACGTGTCCTATCTCTCAGGCACTGGAGTGTATGTGTATAGCATAAGGTTTTATCAAACTCAATTGGTTGATTATGATGAAACTCTTACGCCCGTGGCAATGCTAAAGTCGATTAGGATTTTATGTTCCATAACTGCATATTCTGAGTATGAGTTTTGGCAAATGGATGTCAAAGCTGCTTTTCTTAATGGACATCTTGAAGAGACTGTTCATGTAGTTCAGCATGATGGTTTTTTCGATCCACGACATCCTAATAAAGTATACAAGTTAAAGTGATAAATCTATGGATTGGAACAAGCATCGAGAAGGTTGTGTATATATGAAAGTTAGTGGGAACATAATTGTATTCTTAATGTTGTATGTTGATGACACACTACTATTTGGAAGTGATATTCCAACCTTGGAAGGTGTTGAAACCTACCTTGGAATATATTTTTCCATATAAGATCTCGTTTAAGCCGCCCATATTTTGGAATAAGGATCTATAAGGATAGATCGAGGTGGTTGATAGGGTTAAACCAAAGTGCATATATTGATAAAATCTTGAGAAGGTTCAAGATGGAAAACTCTTAGAAAGGTATGGTACCTATTCAAAGAGGGACAATGTTGACTACGTCTCAGTGTCCAAGCTCATAGGATGAGCAAAATCAAATGAAGGATATCCCATGCGCATCTGCTATAGGATCCATCATTTGTGTGATGATATGCACTAGACCGGACGAGTCATGCTTATTAAGTATGACAAAGTAGATACCAATAGAAATAATCATTGGATGGCTGTTAAAAGTATATTGAAATACCTTAGTAGGATTACGGATATGTTTCTGATATACAAATCTGTTGAAGAGAAAGTCTTTGTAAAGGGTTACACAGATGCATGCTTCCAAAACTGATCGAGATGATTCTCGATCACAATCGGGGTATACTTCCATTGTAAATGGAGGAGAAGTGTCCTTGAAAGGTTCAAAGCAGGACACGGTAGCATTATTCACTACTAAATCCGAATACATAGCCGCTTCATTGGCAGCTTGGGAAGCTGCATGGATAAATTTGTCCATTGCTTATCTAGGGTTGGTCTCTACCATTAAAGACCCCTAGAAATCTTTGGTAATTACGTGGGTGGGATTGCTCAAATGAAGGAACCCCGTACTCATCAAAAGACTAAGCACCTTGAGCGGAGATTCAACATCATAAGGGATGAAGTTGAAAAGGGTAAAGACATGTATTCGTAAAGTTCATAAAGATAAAAACATTGCTGATCCACTCACGAAGCTCCTTGTTGAGGAAAAGTATAAGGGTCATAATTGTGCCTTAGGAATTCGATATTCTGGTGATTAGAATTGATCTGTTTAGCATATAAAATATGGAACAATTGTAATATTTAACTCTTTTATATGTTGAGTTATGTTCCCTTTTAGCATGTTTATATCCATGAATATGTTTATTATTCTAAATGTCCATAGTCGGTCCTATTTGTGGGAACAAATACGAATGTAAGACTATTATGAACATGGATTGGTAGATATTCATAAGGTATGAATATAGAGCAATTGGTTGCTACCAAGGTTCATAGATATTTGTGGGATGCAAATATTGGACTCACATGCGTCTCAAATTTTACTACATAGAATGTCTTTGATTGATCATAAGTAATTTTGAGTAAAGGCAAATATCATTTAGTATCCTCAGACCTAAGATGCATATTGGTTTTGATATTCACCAAATGTTATACCTTGAGTTAGTTCTTTACTATTCTGAAATACTGGACAGTACATAAGGCTATGTTCAGGTGTGACACAAGGTGATTGTGAGAAACGTATGCAGTCAAGATGGGATTTGTTCCTCTTATTCGTTGAGAGCAAGATGTCTAAGGCCTGATTAAGTTAAATCAACAAGGAATGATCATTCTGTGTCTTTGGATTTAACAGGACATCTAAAACAAAAGGATAGATGATCGATTCACCTAAATCATTTCAAGTTTGGAACTTGAAAGGGATGATGTTATTGAATGGCTTTTAAGTCATGCGTATTAAGGGTAGTAAACCGTTGTTAGGCGGTATTTACTGGTGTCATCAATATTCTACGTATCTTGTGCAAGTGGGAGATTGTTGGATTCTTTATGCCCAAGAGACATAGAACATTGATGTGGTTTGTACGTCATGATCCAAGTCGGGTGATACCCGATAACAAGCTTGGCAAACCCGAATATTATTTAATTGATGATATGATCATACAATTAAATAAATACACCAATTTAGAAAATGAGTTTTCTAAATAAGTTGCATATGAGATTGAACAACTTATATGGATATTTTGTTCATGGATATTATTTTTAATGTTGTTTAATTTAGTTAAATAACATCAAATAATAAAAGTGTGTTTATGTTATATAATTAAAAGGTTAATTATATATATATCTATATTAATCTTTAGTTTAACAAAAGATTAATATATAAGGACCTTTGGGGGGAAAAACAAAAAGATGAACAACCCTAAAAAGGTTCGGGCGCCCCCTTGAGAGATACTCTCCCTTTGGTGTTCTTTTGAAGTCTTTGGTACCAACATCTGCCAAAAACACACACACACACTTCATCTTGCTCTCACTCATATATGCTAAAGGGTCACATGAACATCAACCCTTCTTATGGAAGAAGGTGTTTGCGGCTGGAACAAACTCCAGCAGTTTTCTTGCTTGTTCATGGCTGGAACAAGGCTCCAGCAGCCTTCTTGACCCGATTTTGGTGCTCAAATCCTAGCAACGATGGTGTTTTCTTGGAGGCCTGTGGGTATGGACACTTGAGGGCTTCTACCTTTGAAGTCTTGGCCCTTTTTCGGACTCATTTCTGTTTTCTTTTGGTCGGTTTTGACAGCATCCAGAAAGGTAGTGTCATGGTATGATAATGTCATGTTTTGGGTGTTCTTGTTCATGTTGTATGCTTGCTTTTCACATAATAAAGATCCTTTTGTTATGGGTTTGTTTGTTTACACATGATAATGGTAATTTTTCAGAAACTTTAACATGTTTAAAGTAGCATATTCCGCTGCGTTTCATATGTTCAAATGGTTAAACAAGATGTATATGGACATACAAACCCCTACAAATCCTTCTTAGTAGCTTTTGACAAGAAGCACTGAACTTCATGATCTGTTGTGGAGGCCTTTAGATCCAAGACATAAGGTCCTTATATCTTAAGGCATACATCAAGACTTGGTCCTCCGGGATGACATAGTCCTTTTTCAGGACATAGCACTTCTAGTTGTCGAAAACTACCTTAAAACCTTTATCACAGATTTGAGAGCAGAAAGAAAGTTATTTTGAAGTTGTTGAACGTAGTTTATCTTGTCAACCTCACTTTCCGATTACCTACTTCCCCTTGAGCTGTGATGTACCCACCTTTGTTTCCAGCAAACGAAACATGACCTCCTTTTATCTGTTTGACGTTTGATAAGAGATCCCTATTTCCTGTCATGTGCCTAGATGCTCCGCTATCTATAATCCACGTGTTGGTTTCAGCACTATAGTGAACACCCTGCACATTCAATTGAAAACATTAGTTCATGTTAGGGACCCAAGCCTTCACTGGCTTGGGTTTCCCAAAGGAATCACACATCATAAATGTAATCCATTGACCATTCGAGGGTGTGGGAAGCTCAGATGTATTCTTATTCTCATTATCAGACAATGAGGTTGATTTTTCTTTCCATAAGGCAGCTTTGTGTAAGGCCTGTTTGTGACAAACAGACGACTGGCTAATGTGTTGAACTTTAGGTTCACTATCCCTTTTAGGTGGCGTCACTGAGTTCCTCTTAAAAGAGCTAGGTTTTGGTTCAGGAAGTTCAACTTTCCTCCTCGGTGTCTGATAGTAAGGGCAATGAGACGCAATGTGTCCATTCTCTCCACAATTGTAGCATGATCTGCTCTCGACTTTACGATTTAATTGTTTTTGTGGAGATGTATGTGACACCTGGGTGACCTTACTCTGTTTGGGTTTTGACTCTGCTTGTTTAGATGTTTTGTCTGGTTTAACCAAGTTAATTGCTTTAACATTTTTAACATCTTTTTCTTTTCTATTTTCTAGACTTTGACATGATGCACGTGATTGGCTAACATTACTGGTCTTTTTAGGTTCAGATTTGACAGTTGTTGAATGAGACTTTATACTAACCTTTTCAAACTCTTTGTCTAGATTAACACAAAGCATTTTACCTTTTGTCTTTGAAGTGGCCTCCTTTTGTTTAGTACGAAATTCATTTGATGAACATGTGGAATCTAAATCACTTACAAGAGGAGTGGACACCACATGATCCTTGATTGGATTGTTATTAATTGGTTTACATTTTGCGTTCATCAAGATCTCATGTGGTGGTGGAACCACTTTATAACCTAATCCCTCCCCATTGTTTCTCTCTCTCACTAGGTTTTGGACAATATGAGATGAACTTGTCCAACTGTGTAGTTTTTGCTTTAAGGAATTAACTTCTACTTCTAAAATTGCCTTTTGTTTCTTGTTGCCTCTAGAGAGTTAAGATAGTACCTAATGTCATTAGCTTGGTTGAAGGCTACTAATTCTGTTTCCCTAAGCTGTTTGTACAAAGGTCTATCTTTTCTTTGTAACTATGCTCATTCTGTTTTTGAACTCTGTTAGCTTCAGTGCACAAATCCAAGTCCTTTACTAAGTTATCATTATGATCTAATAACCGAGCAAATTTTAAATCAATGCTTTCCTAAATTTATTACAGTCAGAACAATCATGATTATTAAAAAGTTAGTCAGTTGTACTTACCTGAGAGGGTTCTAGATGAATCAGCCATCAATATAGAGTCTGGTGTTTCTGGAGCTGGTGATTCTGACGTTATTGTAGTTTTCCCTTCTTCAGGCAGGTAGTTGATCACTAGCGCAGTCTCTTCTGAGTTTGACATCGCAAGTTTGACTGCTATGTCTCCTTCACTAGCCGAATCATCATCAATATTCTCCACACTAGCGATATTGGATTCTCCCGGTGAGACAACCGAAAGCTTCAGTCGTGTCCTTCATCATCATGAGCAGTCAAGGCTTTGGTATCCTTGCTTGATGAAGTAGGACTGCTAGTGGGTTTATCATGACGATTGAAGGAGGACAAAGGATTCCTATTGCCAGTCTTCTTTGGCTTCACACACTCCCTTTTGAAGTGCCCTTTCTCGCCGCAGTTTAAACAAGTAACTTTGGTCTTATCGAAGATGAAGGTAGTGTCATTAGTTGCAATCAAGTTCTGTCCAGTCTTTTTGACAAACTTCTTAGCTCTCCGGACAGCACTTGCTATGGCCGACATTATGTCCATCCGCTCCAGTTTTGTCTCGTCCACCTACTCGTAGTCCTCGTCTGCTAGATGGCAGTTCCTAATTTTACCAGCAATTAGTCCATCATAGGAGTGGACTACCACATCTAAGAGATCCATGTGCTCTTTGGCTACATCAACTGTCACATTACCGAAGTTCTCGGTCTTCAGTTTTGCTGGATTAGCTTCTGGTACAATGTATTGGGTACTAGATGACCCTGACGTTTCTGACCCTGAAGTAGAGGCTTGAGAAGGACCATCCGAGCTTGATACAAAAGCTATCTGAAGAGGTGCTCCAGATATTTTGGCTTAAGGAGTCGCGTTGTACATCACTGGGTTCTGATCATAGGAAGACTTTTGTGCTCTATACTTCATCCTTTGTTCTTCCTCTCTCAGCTTCAGAATGAAGTCATTGATATCTAACTTGGTTAGCATACCATTATGTCTGAGATTGGAGACAAATGAAACCCATTTCTCCGGTAGCCCATCTGCAAAGTTGGATACTTTGTCCTCCATTGACGTCGATACTCCTTGGGTGTCCATCTCACTCATCAAGTGATAGAACCGATCGATAACATCAGCTAGGCTTTCTTTTCCCATCAAGGAGAAGTTTTCAAACTCCTTCCTTAAAGCCTTAGCCTTTATGGCCTTCAATGATGCGTTTTCGTCATACCTTTTCTCCAATGCATCCCATAGTTTCTTTGCTTGTATAAACTCCAAGAATTGATGGAAAATATCCTCCGAAATTGACTGTGTAAGCAAAGCATAAACTTTCTTTTCAGCATTGTATTTGACCTTTTGTCCACCACCAGTCATGCCGCCCAGTGTAAGTTTGACACCATCAGCTCCTACTGGCATGCTGTACCCCGTCTCTATAGATTCCCACAGATTGGGATCTACTCCATTTAAGTAGATCTTTAAATGTTGCTTCTATTATGGTATTCATCTAACGTGATTAGCTTTGGGGGTTTATTATGATTCCCCACTTCATTCTCCAATAGCAATAAGTTCTGAATACATGAGTCTCTCCTTGCTGTGAATGCTGAGTATTGCTCCTCCATTGCTATAAACTTGAAATTTAAACCAAACTCTTTTATTAGTGCGAATGAACGTGTGAGATTGGGCTATTCGGGTGATTGAACTATGCGGATGGTTCAATCGTGTGACTAAACTAATGTGGATGGCTCAGTCGGGCGAATGAACTAATGCGGTTGAGCAATGTGAATAGACTTCTTAGTCGTACGAATGGGAGTACGAACGAGTCCAATCGTGCGTATGGAGGATGCGTATGACCTCAGTTGTGCGAGTGATTCAATTGTGCGACTGAACTTGCTGGATTTCAAAAATTTGTAGGTTTACGGTGTTTGGACGCGAAAACACGAATTTCTTGCTAATTCTAATTGCCGTATGCCGGAAAAACTAAACTTTATGATCAGGAAACGTCTAAAACCCGATTTGACACAAAAGATTGCGTTTTTGAGTGTAAAAACACAATTTTTATATCAAAACGATTGAATCACACGTAAATCTAGAGCCAAAGCTCTTATACCACTTGTTAGGATCGTGTACTTGACGAATACTAACAGATTTACACGTATACCGAATCAAATAGTGCGGAATCCTATTTGATTGAGGATCCAATCAGTGAGAACGCACGTAGAATCAATTAAAGATTGAATCTAAATGTTAAGAACGATTAGCAATCGATCTACTGCGATCTATGAAGTTGGAACAAGTTGCTAGAGGTCTCTAGACGGCTAGGGTACGTGTAGGTATCAAAACATTCAAAGTGTCATGTTTTTCCACGATTTAAGTGGTATTTATAGGTTAGGGTGTCTCTATCGTGCGACTGGACAATTAGCATGGTTCAGTCATGCGATTGAGTCAGGCGTTTGATCCATTCGCACGACTGAGTGTTCAGTCGTGCGACTGAGTCAATCTCATGTTTCAATCACGTGACTGATCCAGTCTCCTGGATCATTCGTACAACTGGTTCATTAGCATGAAGTTGTTCATGCGTATGGTCCATTAGCATGGGCCAATCACATGAGAACTTCATATGATTAAGTTTATGTTTCATAGTCATTAATTGACTTAGATTTAGTCAAACAACCACAACCTATATAGTTAGTTCAATAAGTGTTCTTACATACCAAACAATGAAATATTCAACATTATAAGCACAACCACACATTGTATTTCATTAAGTACCCGTTCAATTACATAAGTGTAAGACAATAAAGACATATTATATTAAGTTCAGAAACTAGGGACACATGTATCTACAGTAAGTGTCCGAGGAACGGGGTCTTACAAGTTGGTATTAGAGCCAATGTTTAAGTGAATGGGGTAAATTTTCAAAATAAACCTAAACTCAAACTGAAAATTGGACGGAAAGGGAAGGGATGCCAGTCCGAGTAGCTGTGTGCCATCAGGTATTTTCTTAATGTTAACCGGCATTATGTGCGCATGTTATGTGATTTGTTCTTTGTGCTGTTAGTAGATTTAGATACTGATGTAGTCAGGATAGGTAATGCTTGGGGTATGAAGTGTAAAGTAAGCGGCAAATCACAACTGGCCACTGTAATTAGGGATTTACTATACTTGATATAAACTGAGCTGCTCCCTTGAATGACCGTGTTGGTGTTGGAATCTTATAGTGTGTTAGAGGATGACTGGTGGTAGATGATCTAAAGATTCACGTGGTGGAGGTCACCGGGATGTGGTGCTGAACCATGAGCCACAAGAGGAAGGCCTAGAGCCGAGAAGGTGGTTTATGAAGAACCCGAGCCCCTCATCCACAGGGCACAGATGAGAGTGCTAACTTGAGAGCAGCAGTGAAAGAGGCTGTTATGGAGGAAGTGCATGAGGGCATGTAGACGATTTTACCGTCTGTGGTGACTGTAGTAATTAAGGCTGTAAGAGAAGGAGAAAGGAGGGAGAGGGGTAGGCCTACAGGTGAAGGGAGACGGCCTGAGACTGAGATGGTTTTCTCAGATGACGAGGAAGAAGAGGAGGAAGAAAAGCCTGTGCTGGAAGCGGCACGAGGCTGCAACTACGGGGCATTTCAAAGATGCAAGCCCCCTACCAACGGCACTGCTGCTGCTGCTCACCGTGGGTGAGAGAGATGGAAGCTGTTTTGAATATCAGCGAGTGCCGAGAGGACCAAAAGGTGAAGTTTGCTGCCCACTCATTTGTGGACTCGGCTTTGTGCTGGTGGGACAATATCGTCCAAGCCGAGGGTAGTCGGGCAAATGGAAGGATGAACTGGGCAGAGTTGAAGAGGTTAGTGATTGAGGAGTTCTGTCCTCATCGAGAGATGGACAAAGTGGAGAGAGAGTTCCTGCAGATGGAGGCGGGAACCATGACACATCAACAGTACACCACCAAGTTCAATGAGATGGCACGGCTGGTGCCAGACCAAGTGATGCATACATCATGAAATATTAAGAGGTATATTCTAGGCTTGCCAGCAGATATTCGCAGGCCAATGATCGTTGCCCGACCGAGAATATTTTAGGTCGGTGGTTGATTTGGCCAGGAGGTTGTATGATGGAAGGACTGTGGTGGTGGGTGAAGGAAACAAGAAAGGTGGTGGTGATCGGAACTGGAATGGGAAGCGGATTTGAAGTACTCGGGCCACTCCAAGCAATAAAGGTGCATGGGTGGATGACCGACGTGTGTCACACATCTGTTGCGGGGATGAAGAGTATGGCAAGTGTGAAAAGGAGCACACCAGGGAGTGTAGATGGGGATTGAACGTGTGCTTTAAGTGTGGGAAGCTAGGTCATATGGCATGAGAGTGCAAAGCGGGGAGAAGTTTTAACTGTGGCGGGGAGGGCCACATGAGTAGGGACTGCAAGAAGCCGAGGGCTGAAGGTTCGGGAGAGAATAAGGTTGGAGGAGAAGGACAAAGTGCGAGTGCCAGAGCATTCACAATGACGCAGGAGGAGGCTAGGACGAACCACGATATTGTGTCAGGTACGTTTCTAGTAAACCAAACTTTAGCCTCTATGTTATTTATTCTTGTGCTAGTAAAAGTTATATTTTTGCTACTTTCTATGCTAAATTGCCTCTTAGTAGTAAGAATATAGATACGCCCTTCGATGTAGAAACTGTCATAGGTAAATCTACCAGGATCTCTAAGATGATAGAAGATTGTGACGTAGAACTAGAAGGTCACAAGTTTCATGTTAGACCATTTGTGATGACCTTAGGCGGGTTCGATGTAGTCCTAGGAATGGATTGGTTGGCGGACTTCGAGGCGAATATTGTGTGTCACAAGAAGATAATTTGATTGACAGCGCCTGACAGGAGTACGATGACGGTATATGGTGATCGAGTCACGACGATTCCGAAAGTGATTTCGATGGCAGTGGTGGGGAGGTGCATGAGGCGTGATGTAGTGCCTATTGGCCCATGTAAAGGACGTGGATACGCCAACACCACAATTGTCGGATGTACCGGTGGTGTGTGACTTTCCAGATGTGTTTCCCGAAGACTTACCAGGAGTGCCATCAGACCATGAGATCGAGTTCTAGATTGACTTGATACCAGGTGCCCAACCCGTTGCTAAGACACCAAGATGAAGGAACTAATGGAGCAATTGCAGGAGTTGCTGGAAAGGGGTTCATTAGACCGAGTATCTATCCTTGGGGTGCTTCGGTCTTATTCGTGAAGAAGGAAGACGGTAGTATGAGAATGTGTATAGACTACCATGAGTTGAATAAGCTAATAGTGAAGAATCGGTAACCCTTACTGAGATTTGATGATCTGTTTAATTAGCTCCAAGGAGCCAGTTGGTTCTCAAGGATAGACCTTCGATCTAGCTACCATCATTGAAGGTGAAAGAGCAGGATATTCCTAAAACAGCTTTTCGTACGCTTATGGGACACTACCAGTTTCTCGTTATGTCTTTTGCTTTAACCAATGTGCCAGTTGGTTTTATGGATCTGATGAATCGAGTGTGTCGGCTGATGTAGGATAAATCAGTGATTGCGTTTATTGATGATATTCTGATTTATTCCGAGAGCGAGAATGAGCATGCCGATCACATTCGAGAGGTGTTGGAGACGTTAAGAAGGGAGAAGCTGTACTCCAAGTTCTCCAAGTGCGCATTCTAGTTGCGCGAGGTTCTGTTTTTGGGATCCGAGGTGGAGGCGGTGTTGCAATGGAAGTCTTTGAAGACGCTCTTCAAGATTCGTAGCTTCTTGGGCTTGGTGGGCTATTACAGGAGATTCATCAAGACTTCTCTAAGATCGCTTCTCCACTACCAAGTTGACCCCTAAGGATGTAAAATGTGTATGGGTCAAGCTCAAGAGAAGGCGTTCGAGGAGTTAAGGTGAGATAGACTCAAGCTCCTGTCTTGTCGTTGCCCGATGGAGGTGAAGATTTGGTGGTTTACTCAGATGCTTCCTACTCGGGGTTGGGATGTGCGTTGATGCAAAGAGGGAAGGTTATAGCCTATGCATCCCGACAGTTGAAAGTTCATGAGGTTAATTACGCTACTCATGATTTGGAGCTTCCAGCCATGGTCTTTGCGTTAAGATATGGAGGCACTACCTATACGGACGAAGTGCACCATATTCACTGACCACAAGAGCTTGAAGTACTTCTTCGAGCAGAAGGACTTGAACATGAGGCAGAGTAGATGGTTAGAGCTCATAAAATACTATGATTGCAAGATCCATTACCATCGGGCAAAGCCAACGTGGTGGCAGATGCCTTAGCCGAAAGAGAGACCGTGCCTATTCGGGGGAAGGCGTACCCATTGATAAGACCTCTGATGTAATGAAGCACGTCAAGGAGTTTCGGAATGAGGCATTAAAAGTAGATCATCTTAACTCTAAAAGAATGAGAGGCTTACTCACGGAGTTGGGTGAAAACACACTTGGTGTTAGGAGCTGATTCGGACGGATGTGGATTCCTCGTTTTGGGGATCTACACATGAAGATTATGGATGAAGCTCATAAGACTCGATACTCTACTCATCCCGATGCTACAAAGATGTACGAAGACATGAAGAACATATATTGGTGGTCGGGTATGAAGCGTGATGTGTTGGAGTATGTTAGTAAATGCCTTACTTGCTTACAGTGAAGGCCGAGCACCAAAAGTCGTATGGGAAGATCAACTTTTGTATTACTGGAGTGGAAGTGGGAGCACATCACCATGGTCTGTATAACGAAGCTGCCGCGTACCGCGCGAGGGTATGATGCCATATGAGTGATAGTTGATCGTTTGACGAAGAGTGTTCACTTCCTACCAATTCACGAGACATATTCATCAGAGAGGTTGGCGGATCTTTTCATTAAAGAGATCATAACTCGTCATTGTATGCCGGTGTCTATTGTGTCTGATCATGACACCCGGTTTACATCTAAATTTTGGAAGAAATTCCATGATGCGATGGGGACAAAGTTACATATTAGCACGACTTATCATCCTCAGACGAATGGTCAGCCAGAAAGGATGATTCAGATGCTGGAAGATATGCTTCGGGCATGCGTCATTGATTTCGGAGGAAGTTGGGATGACCACTTACTGTTAGCTGACTTCTCATATAACAACATCTATCATGACAGTATTGGTACGCCTCCTTATGAGATGCTATACGGTAGGAGATGCAGGACACCCGTGATACAAGATGTGTACAATACAGTTACAAAAGAAATGTTCCTACTCTAGTGCCTTCTATTTACAAGCATAAAGATAACTTAAAAACTCAGTAGTCTCAGAAGAGAATCATTATATCAGAATAATTTAAAATGAAAAAGGAAAATGAGAGACTGTTAAAGTATTTATTGGCCGAAGAAATATTAAAGCCAGATTCTATGATAACAGTGAATGCTATCATCAATAGTTTGAAAAACCAACTCAAGAGCAAAATGTGTATCATATAAATGTTATTATGTGTATGGAAAGCCAAAACACATGGCTAGAAATTGTCAGCATCAATGTTAATTGACAAGTAATCAAAAATTTCACAATTCTAACGCAAATAATACAAAACAATTCTTTATAATGCCAAATTTAAAAGGAATTTAAGTTGGTCAAACTTTTTGCTTATAATAGAAATGTTCAAACAAACATATATTACGAAAGAAAAATACAACCAAGAAATCTTTACATGTCAATGATGACAATTCATCTTCCACAAAAACTACTTTCAAGAAATTGGTTACAATCTGATCAAACCAATTCAAAAATAGAAAATTAAAACATCTCAACCAGAACCTGATATTGTTGAAGATTTTTATCTTTAATGATAAAAGAGATATAATATTCAAATCCTTATCATATTAGATGAAAATAGTGTACTCAAGTCAAGCCAGGGCTTGGGTTCCTAAAATTGAATAAATCATTCACCGTGTAAGAATATCCATGACCCGGCATCAACAATGTTTGGCACGTTGACTGTGTATGTTCAAGTCACATGACTCGTAATATATTTATGTTACACAACATAAAACAATATAGCAGTGGACATGCTATATTTGCTGAAGACAAAGGTGGTAAGATTACAAAGAAAGGTACAATGTCTAATGTGTTTATTAATATTGAAGATGTCAATTTTGTAAAGGAAGTAAAATAATTTGTTAAGCGTCTCTCAAATTGTGACAAACAATACTCAACACACTTCATTGATAAAGAATCTTATTCTGAAACCTGGATTTGTAATTATAGATGAATGGATATTATTAAGAACTCCAAGATACAAAGACACACATGTACTTGATATGAATGGATCTTATTCATTTTTACTACGTCTTGCTTATTGTCTAAAGCCCCAGAAAGTGATCATTGTTATGGCATCATCGCTGATAATTAAATAAACCAAGATTTTACCATGACTACAATTTTAGACAGACACCAAAGCCTATGGGGTCGCTTCTGTAACCGGATAACCAACACCGAAAACCGTCTTTACATTGGATGGTTTGGTGTTTTGTTGGTCATGTAAATATTAAGAACAAGTTGGTTAGAGGAAATCATGTTGTATGCCTACCATTGAAATTTTTTTTGTTAACTAAACACTGTCTATCATGTTCAACTAGAAAACAACATAAACTTCCTCACAAACAGTTGCTCATACAAATATTGAATATATACTTCAACTATTAGACATGGATTTATTTGGTCTAGTTAATGTTTTGAGTTTAAGAGGTCGGGCATATTGTTTACTCATTACTGATGATTTCTCTAGATTTACATGGGTTTTTTTCTTAGCAACTAATGATGAAACATCTCGTGTTGCCCATAAATTCATGACACTCGTGGTGAATTAGACAAACAAAACAATCAAGTGCATTCAAAGTGATAATAGAACTGAATTCCACAATCTACATATGAATGAGTTTTGTTATTCAAATGGGATAGCTAGACAATTCAGTTTTCCAGGAACTCCATAACAAATTAGAGTTGCTAAAAGACGAAACAAAACTTTAACTAAAGTTTCAAGAACAATGTTAGTAGTAGCCGAATTACCATCATTCTTTTTGGCTAAAGCTGTTAACAGTACATGTTATGTTCAAAATCGTGTGTTAATCGATAAACAACAAAATATGACAACGTATGAAATCCTTTTCAAACATAAACCTAAAGATAATATTTCAAAACTTTTGGATGTTGTTGTACTTTGTTAAACACATCTAATTCAAAGTCAAAATTTGATGAAAAGCTTATGAATGTTATTTTGTGGATGTTTAGCCAACATGGTAGCATATCAGGTTTATAATAAAAGATCTAAGCAAATATTTGAGTCGTTTGATATTGATTATAATGAATCTAACAAAATAGATGCAGGTTTTGCACCTCATGGGTATATGATTATGCCTCATTATTTGCAACATTTAACCAAACGTTTGTTGTTTCCATTGCTACTATGCCTTTGACATACTCGATTGAGGATTTTTTGCTGATGATATTGGATTTATTACTTCTAAAGCAAAAGGAATATCTTATGATATACCTTCTTCTTCATCTAGTTCAACTACTCCAAAGGTTCCTGAATCTAACATGTCTTATTCTAACCCAATTGTTGAGCAAGTTACATAAGATTCTGATCAGAGTTCTTCTTCTACTCAAGTTGATCCAATTGATACCATTCAAGTTCTATTTGATGATTTATCTATTAATAATGATTCCCATCAAGAAAATGATATTGTTTATCAACCAGATGGAGGGAACACCATTGAAGAACTAGTGGGTCATATGTCTAATCTAGACGAAGTTATTTCCAAAGATGTTTCTGCACAACAGAGAATTCACAAAGACCATCCAACTAAAGAAATCATTGGTCCATTATCACTAGGAGTTTGAACTCCAATGCAATCTGGTGCAAAAAATACATGCTTGTACTCATGTTTCATGTCACACCCTCAAAATCCACGCGCGGAGTTTTACCACGAGGCGTGTGAACAAACCAGGATAACAGTCACTAGTTACTCATAACGACATTATATGCCACATTCAAAACAAAACCAACCAAAATTCAAAAGTTTAAAAATCATGTGGAAGCATTTTGCAAAACAAGACAAACCCAAAGTAAATGAACGCATAATATGGCAAACACGCATCATCCCAATGTTTAAAACCCATACATAAAAGGTGAACAATTTGTCTATGAAATAAAGCCTTAGGATGCATGTTGGACCCGTGTTGTGCTCCTATTGGCAAGCTGAGTTAACTACCTGAGAATAGCATACTAAAAGTATCAACACAATGGCTGGCGAGTTCAAGAGTTTGCGTTTAACATAAATATTAACAGTTGTATAACATAAGAAGTGTATTGAATAAGATAGCTAGTCTATATTAATAATTAATAACAATAGTGATTTCGCGATCAAAGCTAACTGTGTTTCGTTTGTTGCCTCCCGTCACCACTTACCAGGTCATCACGACGTTTGTGTTTAGGACAATATTGCACCCGTTTGACCTCGAGTCGCACAGGTGGGGCTCGTCACACCCAGTACTACTACCCAAGATTTCCTGCTAGTTACCATTATTAACGATCCAAAAGTGTGAGGACTTTTCAAGGTATTAAGCACTATGTTAAAACATACATAACTTATAATAATAAAAACAACATTTGAGTACAATTATGCTACCACCCCCAGAAGAGAGTTTATAAAATAAAGGGGCATGAACTCAGCTCGTGTGTAATGATAGTGAATAAAAAGACTCGTGATAGATGCAAAGACAACCCTTCAAAGGTTACCAGAACACACAAGTACATAAGTACGGGTACACATAGAACCTCAATAATCTTAGGTTAACCTAGTTGACCCGTTTGACCCGTTGGTGACATATTAGTTGAAATATAGTTTAATCATATATGATAACTTAACATACAAGAGTATCATGCAATTTATCCATGCATATCACATTATCAACCTAGGTTCTACCTAAGTCATCATGCCACATTAGATCATCATACACTTATGCAAATCTCAACAATCATTATGCTTAATATATATATTATATATATATATATATATATATATATTATATATATATATATAAATACGTCACAACAAATAATTCACACGCGAAGACTAATCATGCACACATGCCATGTGAAGCCACTCACGACTTCACATCCTAAATCCTGTCAATCCTACTAAGTAGGGGCCTCAGATTCACACGTGTGTATGACAATCATAATCATATTCATTCATTTAGTTCATTCCAACCAACATACACATTGACCATCAGTTTCAATCCCAAACATGATCTCCTAATCACTAACCATAATCCATCTCATGTATGATCAACAAAGCCTATACTTCCTACATGCTCAACCAAACGTCCATAACAACTCAATTACACATTCTAACACACAAACATCATCCACAATCATTCTAACATGATCCTAACATCATAAGCATGCCCAAATCATCACATCCAAAGTTCTACAAAAATAGTTTCCCTTTTGAGAAAGTAACACCCAAAAGTGTTCTAGCATCCAATCCAATGATAATTTAATCAATAATATACCTAATCAAGTTCACAACATTCATTCTAACATGTTAATCATCTCCAAAACATCCAAATTCCTAAACATCATACACAAAAGTATCTACTTTTAGTAAGTCATGATCAATATCACAATTTCATGGATTTTCTTGCACAATTCAATTAAACCAACATCTAAGCATTACATCTAACATCTTAGCACCATCAAATCATTAATTCCAAGAACAAAAAGTTTCCTTTTATGGCAATGTATGAACTAGATGATCAAACCCTAGATTTCATGCATAATCAACATCATTCAACATTCATACAACCTAACCAACATCATATTAACATCCAACAATCATCAATTTCATATAATCATCATCAATTTTCAGATTAGGGTTCATCAAGTACAATCAATCATGAAAAACGGGGGTGGGGAGAAGGGTTGTGGCCGAATGAGGGTTGGGGGCTAGGGTTGGGTTGGGTTAATTTGGTAGTTTTACTTAAAAAGGTATTTAGAAAATAACCCCTTAATTATATTTTATAAAAACTAATCTTTCTAAAACTTTTAAATAGTTTTTAACTACTAAACACAAGTATTATCAACTAATAATAATAATTCTAAACATTTACAATGAGTCACCTAACACATAGAATATATATAACACGTTATAACACATAGAATTTGGTAACGGAAAATTACAAGATGTCACATTTCATTTCTCAATTACTTCCAAAAACAATGGGATGGCACTGAAAGAAAAGAGTTGGGTAGAAGCTATGCAAGATGATTTGATGCAATTCAAAAAGGTGATTGTATGGAATCTGTGTGAAGTACCAAAGGGGAAGCTACCGATTGGAACAAAATGAATATTCAATAAGAATGGATGAAAAGGATGTTTTTGTCCATAACAAGGCAAGACTTGTTGTTTAAGTATTCTATCAGATTGAAGGACTTGATTATGAAGAAGAGTATGTAACTGTTGCATGACTAGAAGCTATACGTCTATTTCTAGCTTATGCTTCATACAAGAACTTCATAGTGTATCAAATGGATGTCAAAACCACATTTTTGTATAGTGAAATGAAAGAAGAAACTTATGTTTGTCAGCTATCGGGTTTTAAAGATCCGGATCATCGAAAATATGTCTACAAGTTAGACAGCACTTTATGGCTTACATCATGCACCTCGTGCTTGGTGTGCTACTCTAACTAAACATTTGGTTGCAAATGGTTATAGAAGAGGTGTTATTGATCAAACTTTATTCTTAAGAAAGACTCTTTATGATCTTATTCTAGTTCAAGTCTATATTGATGATATTTTTATTGGATCTACCAATGATGATTTGTGCAAGGAATTTGAATTACTGATGAAGACGAAATTTGAGATGAGTTCACTTAGAGAAATGGTGTTTTTCTTAGGCATCCAAGTTAAACAAGAGGATAAGGGTATATTGATACATCAAGAAGAGTATGTTCACAGTATCCTAGACAAGTACAAATTTCAAGACTTGAAGATCGCTCTAACTCCTATTTGTTGTCATCCTACTTTGACTCCAGATTTCACGACAGAAGACATTTATCAACATATGTATCGATCAATGATTGAATCTCTCATGTATCTTATTGCCAACAGACAAGACATCATGTTTCCTCTTTGTCAGTGTGCACACTATCAAAGTAATCCAAAGGAATCGCACATGAAAGTTGTTTGAAGGATTTTTAAATATATCAACGGTCAACCAACACTTAGCTTTTTCTTTCCTAAAGATTCCAATTTCAATTTATTTGCTTACACTGATAGTGATAATGCAGAATGTAACTTGTATAGGAAATCAACTACTAGTTGATATTAGTTTCTTGCCAATAGGTTGATTTCATGGCAATGCAAGATCTAGTAGATAGTATACACATCAACTTGTGAAGCTGAGTATACAACTGATTCAAGTTGTTGGTCTTAGATGGTTTGCATACAACAACTTCTTGATTATGGCCTTAATATAAATGACACTAAAATTTTGTGTGGTAATACTATAGTTTTGAACATTGTGAAGAATCTGATCCAACATTCAAAGACAAAACACAACAACATCCGAATGCATTTTATCCGTGATTGTTTTGAAAGAAATCTTATTCATTCGGAATCTATTTCCTGAAATGACAACATTGATCATCTGTTAACTAAGGCGTTTGATCATTCTAGATTGGACTTTTTAGTTTAATTTTTGGGCATGACTAACTTTGGTTAACTCTTATTCTTACACCCTTTTCAAAATATTTTTTTGTTTTTGTTAAATTGTTATTTTGTACTTAGATAATCATAATTTTAGGGAGAGAAAATTTAACAATACTTCAAAAAAAGATTTTTCAGGGGAAGTAAATAATCTTGTCACGTGAGAAGCTGAATTCTAATAAAATTTAGAGTCATGCCATTAATTCACTTGTGACACGAGAAGTTTAAATTTTCAAAATTTTTTGAAGTGTTGAAATTCTTTTCTAAGCCTGAAATTTTCTAAGTATAAAGCGTACTTATAAAGTTTATTCAATGTTTTAGATGGCGAGACCTATCGTTTTCTATAAAATCCATAATCTTGTTGCTTATCTTGGAGATGTTTCGGATGACAAGGTATTGTTTAGATCACTGATTAAGGGTCTTCAGACATCCTTGACTTATCATCCAATCTCTGCTAATCCTACCCTTTATACTGATGTAATTGATCAGTTTTGGCACTCAACAGCCAATGACATAGATGAAAATAGAGAAACCTGTATTGCTGCCACTGTTAAGGGAAAGAGGGTGGTTATCACAGCTAAGGTGATTAACAACGTGTTATTGTTAGAGGATTAGCCTCATGCCACTGTGAAGAATGATGATGGTGCTCTGAATGGGATATAGCCACCGATACCAATCCTTAGAGAAGAAGTTCTGCCTCTGTTTTGGAAGTACTTGTTTCACGTGGTGATCCATTGCCTTGGTAATTTAAAGGATGGCATGGATAGTCTAAGTGTTGTTTTTGGATCCCTGTTTGTATCACTTATTGATGATCATCCATGTAACACATCCAAGGTGATATTTTATGAAATGTATAAGAATGTTCTAGCTACTAGGGGAAAGAAGTTTACCATGTATCCTAGATTTTAGATGATAGTGAATGCTTCTCATCCTAAGTTAGAACTGTCTGATTCATCTACCAATGTTGTAGTGGTGATAAGGAAGATATTTTCACTTATTTTATGCGAGCTTATTGGAATGCTTGGGATGGATCCCAGTTTGCTAAGCTTGGGAGGTTTGTTAAAGGATTCTAAGCTGAGGCGTGACAACAAGAGGTGGAGAGTCCACATGTTCATAGAGATGATACAGCTCATACATCTACTAGTGCTGCACAAGAAGCACCTAAAAATTCTCAGGGTGCTTATAAGGCCCCGTTCTCGGGACGCTTACAGTCGGTCATTCATCGCAAATAAAACAAATATTTAATTTTGCTAAAACAACACAACAAAATAATTTAAATTAATTTCATATATATATATATAATGCTTTTACAAAATAATACAACATTCATAATCGTTACAAAATATTATTTGTTCGCATTACAATGCAAAAACATCATAATTTAAACAAATATATGCCATCCTCAAAATGCTAAGTAGCTGCTCCATCCCATCCTCAGCAACATTCACCTGCCAACTTGAAATACATAAAAGTTAGCGTTATTGAGTGAGTTCTAGTTTTACAAAAACATTATATTACCTTTTATTTGTTAAAACATTTTCTTTCTTTCGCACATGATCACACATCATACGTAGATCAAGTTAATAATTATTATCTTCCAAGATTGTTCATTTCACAAATATCGCACGTTTCGTACTTATCGAACTTTTAATACATTTATTATCTTTCACTTCTATCTAGGTCCCGATGTATGCTTACCCCCCCCTCTTGGGCACAAAACCATATCATCTAGTGTTAAGCGACAAGGACACAATGTCGCACATATCACACGTATCGAGTAGTCACATAGACTAACTTCCCATATGTGTTAACCCTTAAGGGTTAGCCAAGAACGCACGTTGTAAACACATAATTGATCTAACAACTCTCAATGAGTTGTGATCCTCCTTTCATTTGCTTGCAAGAATTTTTGTTTCTTCATTCATTATGTTCCACTTTCATTATCTTAAATTTTGCACTTCGTTAAGATAATACTTTACGTTCATTAACATAATCACACCATGTAAAGTCACGTCATAATACGTAAAAAGGAACAAAAGGAAACATATCATACATAAGCATAACATCATCACACATCATCATATACATCACATAACATATCATCCACAGTTATAAAGTCAACTTACATTACCCCTGAGAACCTCCTCATTCAAAGCCTAACACTTTACTTTTTCCCAAAATTCATAAAAATATTCCAAGTCTTAGGCACATGGGCACTATGCAGGCGCATGGGAAAAATTCGGGGCATATGGGCACCATTGGGGCGCATGACCCAACACTTACTCTTTTTAAGGCATTTCTAGGTGCATGAGCACTATGCAGGCGCATGAGTGCCAAGGCTCATGGATAGTTTTGAGCGCATGGACACTTAGTCAAATTCAGCCTAATCTAGGCGCATGGATACTATTTGGGTGTATGGGTTTTGGGAGCATGGGACTATACTTAAGCAATTTCACTATTGGGCGCATGGGCCATATTCAGGCGCATGGGCCACATTCAGGCGCATGGGCAACCAACTCATTATAACAACATAATAATCAGTCCTAACATCAATTCAATACGTTCAAAGCCTAGCTCTAGCATTCTAAGTAACATTACATGAACATAACACAATCATAACTCTTGAATCTTGTATGCCCAAGACATATACAAGATTGATGTGGTTAGTACGTTATGATCCAAGTTGATTCATACCCAATAACAAACTAAACAAACACCAATAAATGTTATCTATTTATGAGATCATACATATAAACATTGACACCAATTTAGAAAACGGGTTTTCTAATACATTGCTTTGTAATACAACAATACTATATGGATAGTTTGTTCATGAGATATTATTTGTTTTATTATTTAAGTTCGTTAAATAATAATAAATAAAAGTGTGTTATTGTTATAAAATTAAAAGAGGTTTTAATTTTATAAAGTTAAGGGTTAAGAGAGTAATTTTATCTAAAACCAAAATGGGGGGAAACCCATTTTGGAAGCTTCATTCGGCCGCCCAAAAGGGTCCATAGGACCAGATTTTGTCTTGGTCATTGTGGTTCTTTTCTCCTCCCAAAACACTCTATCATATCATACACTTTTCTCTCTAACATCACAAGCAAAAGAACCTTCAAAACAAGGCTGCATTTTCGGGTTTTAGAGGCTGAAAAAGGGGACTGTTTTTTGGTTTTAGAAGCTTGAAAGGGGCTGCCTATTTCGGTTTTGAAGGAGCTAAAGAAGGGCTATCTTTGGTGTTGCATCCTAACAAGCAAGGTGTTTGAAGAGCTTGTGGGTATCACTTCTTGAGGCCTCCTCTTTTAAAGGCTAGACACATTCAAGAACATCATCTTCTATCTCTTTTCATCCACAACATTGCACAAAAAAGGTTGTCTCCTATTAACACCCTACGGTTGGTTTTGTGTTGATTGATAGCATATTATTTCACATATATTGTTGATCCTTATTCTTGGGTTTTGTTTATGCTTCAAATGTTGAAAAATTTTAGAACTTTATAACATGTTTAAGTCATTCTTCCGCTGCATTTTATAAGTTTAAAATGGTTAATTAGCTTTGATTAACTTGTTACAAAACCCAACAATGGCATCTAGAGCCGGATATGTGGAATATATGCTTCAAAAGGTCTTGAAAAATTAGTTTTCTTGGACCTTTTCAACCCATTAGGGGCTGTTTGGTTGTGGATATATGAATCCCTTATGTTTCAAGGTCTATTCTTGCATACTTTAGTATAGACCTTGAAAGATTTAGACTAAATGGTTGATTGTGTTGTTTGGACAAACCTTAAAGTTTTAGTTTATGTTGGCTGAAACTTTAGGGCTGAAATAAGGGGTTCATTGTGGTTCTTGGATGTTGGATATGTTTCTCATTATGGTGCATAACATAGCCTTGGCCTCTTGTGTTTGGTTTTGGTTGATTATGTTTTGTCATATTGGTTTTGTCTCTTGCAAGGGTTGTAATTTTGTGTTTTATTGTGTTTGGGTTGTAATTTATTTATTCATTTGGCTATGTAATAATAGATTAGGTGCATTTCTTTTATTAGAAAAATTGTATTAGGATATAGTTTGGTAAAAGAAGATGCACAAGATGAAGACTCAAAGAAGGACACAAAAGACATGGACACTTGAAGCTTTGGATGTGATTTCAAGTGGGAGTTCATGGACACATTTTGATGTGTCATCTCTACCTTTAGGAAAGACCTTATGAAAACAATTGTGATGGCAAACAAGTGTGGTCAACTTAGTGGCTATGGTTATGCACCCATGCTTGTATGTTTATGCTTGTTTAGATGTTTGTTGTTTGATTGTTTGGTTGATATTTGGATATGCATTACAACTCTTAACAAACTTAACAAGCCGAAAATTTGATAATTCTTTATCATCAAGCAGTTAATAAAAGGTTATTAAAAGGATTAATGGTTCTAATAAAAGAGGTTTTATTAAAAGTGAACCATAGGGTACCTTGTATTTGAAAGCATGCGAACATAAGGTACATAGAGTTTTCTAAACTAAGATTATGAAAACTTAAATTCCTTTTAAACAAGTTTAACACAATCCTTTTGCACAACACTTGAGTCATTTGGAAACTCTTAATGGGATAAAGGTCACCTAACCATTTTGAGGGAACTTGTGACTTGAGGTGGGGATACCATATTTGTGGGATAAAGGTCACCTAACCACTTATGTTGGAAAACTCACATGTGTGTGCATGTAGGGTAACTTGATTTGCAAACCATATATAATGGATCACCTACAATATGGTTTATAAAGGTGTTGATGGGATTAACATGCCGACAATACATATGATGTTTAAAGTCGATCCCATACCCTAGAAGTTGCAAAGGGTTGCAATTGTCAAAACGTTGACTACCTTGTTAATTTAAATAATAGGATAAAGGTCACCTAACCACTATTTAAATGTAACGTTGGATTATAGATTTTAAAATTGTGTAAGACACTTAAAAGGGTTTTAATTATTAAAATATGAACAATATCGAAATTACTAAAATTGAACTTTGTTATATTTTGTAGATGGCCACCTTCAATAATGATAACTATGAAATTCCGACTGCTCACTCGCTATCACTAAGAACCATTCTCCAAAAGGAGCGTCTAAACCATAACAACTTTATTGATTGGTTTCGAAACTTGAGAATTGTTCTCAACCAAGAGAAACGATCATACATATTAGACGATCCGATTCCCGATCAACCTAGTGAGGATGATGCGGAGGCCTATAATAATTGGGGGAAATACACTAAGGACTCAGTCCAAGTGTCTTGCCTCATGTTGGAAAGTATGACTCCAGATCTCCAAAAGGAGTATGATCATCATGGAGCATACGACATGATAACCCAGTTAAAGGAAACGTTCCAACAACAAGCAAGGGTTGAGCACTTCGAAACGGTTTGAGCACTCCATGCATGTCGTATGGACGACACCCAATCTGTTTCATCTTATGTACTTAATATGAAAAGCCATATTGACTGCCTCGAACGGCTGAATTGTCCCGTCTCCAAAGAGTTGGCTATAGATTTGATCCTAAACTCTTTGTCAAAAGGTTTGACAATTTTGTCAAGAATTATAACATGAACGGGTGGGACAAGAACATAAGTGAGCTTCACTCTATGCTCAAAACTGCCGAGGCGGCCATGGGTAAAAGGGTTTTACCCATTCTCACCATCAATGAAGGTGGGAACAAGAAGAGTCCTCACCCCGCACCCAAGGCAAATGTTGCAAAGGGTAAAGGGCACATTAGGGGAAAGGGAAAGGGAGTGGTTAGAGCGCCACCACCAAAACCAGCAGAGAAGAAGCAAAAGGTTGCTTCAAATGACCCATGCTTTAAGTGTTGGGAGATTGGACATTGGGCAAGAAATTGCCCAGTCCATCTCAAAGAGTTGCAAGCAAAGAGGGAAGCCGGGCAAACCTCAGGTACAATTTTCATGATTCATATTGATCTTAATATAATATCCTCTAACACATGGGTATTGGATACCGGATGTGGAACTCACATTTGCAACTCATTGTAGGGGTTCAAAAGAAGTAAGGACTTCAAGAAAGGGGATGTAAGCCTCTACATGGGGAATGGGGCAAAGGTTCAAGTTGAAGGACGCGAGGACTACATCTTGAAGCTTCCAAATGGTTTGGAAGCAATTTTGAACAATATTTTGTATGCTCCTAGTTTGACAAGGAACATTATTTCTGTTGCCCAATTAAGACAATATGGTTATGTTTGTCATTTATTGAGAAAGAAATTCATGTTTCTTTAAATGGCACGTTTTATTTTAAAGCTATTCCTGTTAATGGTATTTATGAATTGGTTCGTCAAAACACATTATATGATAGCTCGTTGTACCAAACCACCACTAAGAAACTCAAATTGGATTTGAGTGATACCTATCTTTGGCATTGCCGTCTTGGTCATATAAACAAGAAGCACATTCAAACACTTCAAAAGAACGGTCTTTTAAGACAAATGAATATGATTCATTCGATGTATGTGAATCTTGTTTACAACGTAAAATGACTAAGGCACCGTTTAGTGGCAAGTCCGAACGAGCAAAAGATGTACTAGGCATCATACATTCGGATGTATGTGATCCTTTTAAGCCAATGACAAGGTACCATGAAAGATACTTCATCACCTTTACCGAAGACTATAGTCAATATGGTTATGTGTACTTGTTAAGACACAAAGATGAAGCTTTTAAAATGTTCAAAATCTTCCAAATTAAAGTTGAAAATCAACTCAACAAGAAAATAAAAATTCTCTGCACCGATAAAGGAGGTGAATACCTGAGTGATCCCTTTAGAGACCATCTTAGAAGTTGTAGTATTGTCTCACAACTATCTCCACCTGGAACACCACAACATAATAGTTTGTCCGAGAGGAAAAATCGAACTCTATTTGATATGGTTCGATCTATGATGGCTAGAAGCTCATTGCCTCTATCATTTTGGGGTTTCGCTTTGCTCTTTGCAGCCCATATTTTGAATATGGCCCCAACCAAGAAAGTGGAAACGACACCTTTTGAAATATGACATGGAAGAGTTCCATCATTGTCATATTTAAAGCAAGCTTGAAAGTAGTTCCACTAAGTGTATATTCATTGGATATCCTAGAGATTCTATGGGATATTATTTCTATGATCCATTGGAACAAAAGGAGTTTGTTACCAAGAAGGCTGAGTTCATAGAAGCTATGTTCCTTACGGAAGGAACTAGCAGTAGAACTATGGATCCTCAGGAGGATCAAGAACCACAAACCGATACACGTTTGGTTGACACTAGCACTCATCATGAGGATGTTGAGAATGATCAAGTGGTTGATCAATATACACAATATGTTCACAGATCTGGTAGAATTAGTAATCCACCTGAAAGATATGGATTTTTCTTAGATGGATGCTATGTAGTAGATTCCGATGAACCAACCACCTATCATGATGAAATGTCCAATTTGGATTGTGACAAATGGCTTAAAGCCATGAACATTGAGATGCAATCCATGTATGACAACCAAGTGTGGGACTTGGTTGAACCACCTCTTAACTCCAAGATAGTTGGAAGTAAGTGGGTTTTCAAGAAGAAAACCGATATGCACGGAAACATGGATACTTATAAAGCTAGACTTGTAGCAAAAGGTTTCACTAAACTAAAGGGGTTGATTATGATAAGACCTTCTCACCAGTTGCAATGCTAAAGTCTATTAGGATATTATTTGCCATAGCTGCTCATTATGATTATGAAATTTTGGCAAATGGATGTCAAAACCACATTTCTAAATGGATATCTTGAGGAAGATGTCTATATGGTCCAACCTAAAGGTTTTGTCAACTCAAAACATCCTAACAAAGTATGCAAGTTAAGGAAATCAATCTATGGATTGAAGCAAGCATCAAGAAGTTGGAATCACCATTTTGATGAAGAGATAACCAAATTTGGGTTCATCAAAAACACTAATGAAGCATATGTATATAAGAAGGCTAGTGGGAGCATCACCATTTTCTTAGTATTGTATGTCGATGACATTCTACTATTTGGAAATGACATTCCAACCATGGAGGGTGTAAAAGCCTAGCTTGGAAGCTATTTCTCCATTAAGGATCTTGGTGAAGTCACCTATATTTTAGGAATAAAGATCTATAGGGATAGATCAAGGCGGTTGATAGGTTTGAATCAAAGTGCATACATTGATAAGACCTTGAAAAGGTTCAAGATGGAAAACTCCAAGAAAGGTACCGTACCTATTCAAAGAGGAACGATATTGAGTAAGACTCAATGTCCAAGCTCAAAGGATGAGCAAGACAAAATGAAGGGAATCCCGTATGCATCTGCCATAGGATCCATCATGTATGCAATGATATGCACTAAACCGGACGTGTCATGCGGCTTGAGCATGACAAGCCGATACCAACAAAATCCTGGAAGCAGTCATTGGATGGCTGTTAAGAACATACTTAAGTACCTAAGGAGGACCAAAGATATGTTCGTAATCTATGGATCTAGTGAGGAGGAACTCGTAGTAAAGGGTTACACGGATGCGAGTTTCCAAACTGATCGGGATGATTCACGATCAAAATCGGGATACATTTTCATCTTGAATGGAGGAGCAATCTCTTGGAAGAGCTCTAAGCAAGATGTGGTGCATTATCAACTATAGAGTCAGAATACATTGCCGCTTCATTAGCAGCTCAGGAAGCTGCATGGTTAAAGAAGTTCATTGCCGATCTAGGGGTGGTCCCTTCCATTCAGGACCCCCTAGAAATTCTTTGTGATAATGAGGGTGCGATTGCTCAAATCAAGGAACCCCGTGCATATGAGAAGACTAGTCACATTGAACGAAGATTCAACTCTATAAGAGATGAAGTTGAAAAGGGGAAGATATGTATTCGCAAAGTTCACATGGATCAAAACATTGCGGATCCACTCACGAAGCTTCTTGAAAAGGCGAAGCATGAAAGTCATGCTTGTGCCATGGGACTTCGATATTCAAGTGACTGGATTTGATCTTTAATTTCTTTAATGAGATATTGTAACCCTTTATTACTTGAATGTATTATTCTGTTATAATGATTCAAGTAATATTCCTATTTTCCATATTTAAAATCCATGAGTAAATTTTTTACTCAGAATGTCTGTAACTGTTCATGCTTGTGGGAACAAGTATGAAGGTAATGCTATTATAAACTTGGATTGGTAGATATTCATATGGATGAATATAGAGCAAAAGGTTGTTGACAAAGTTCATAAGTATTTGTGGGATGCAAATATTGGACTGACCTGCATCTCAAATATTACTACATGGAGTTTTTCTGATTGATCATAAGTAATTTTGAGTAATGGCGAACATCATTTAGTATCCTCTAACCTGAGACACATATTGGGTCTTGATATTTACCGAATATTATACTTTGACTTAGCTCTTCGCTGTTCTGAAACATGGCAGTACATAAGTCTGAGTTCATGTATAATATAAGGTAACTGTGAGAGACGTATGTTGTCAAGATGGGATTTGTCCCTCTTATTCGTTGAGAGTAAGATGTCTAAGGCCTGATAAAGTTAAATCAATGGAGAATGATCACTGTGTTTCTCTAGAATTTAACATGACATCTGTGACAAAAGGATAGATGATTGATTCACCTAAAACATTTCAAGTATGGTACTTGAAGGAGATGATGTTATTGAATGGCACTTAGTCATACGTATTAAGGATAGTAAACCATTGTTAGGCGGTATTTATTGCTTGCGTCAATCTTTTATGAATCCCGTGCAAGTGGTAGATTGTTGAATCTTGTATGCCCAAGACACATACAAGATTGATATCGTTAGTACGTTATCATCCAAGTCGGGTCATACCCAATAACAAGCTAAACAAACACCAATAAATTTTTATTTGTTGATGAGATCATACATATAAACATTGACACCAATTTAGAAAATGGGTTTTCTAAAATATTGCTTTGTAATACAACAATACTATATGGATAGTTTGTTCATGAAATATTATTTGTTTCATTATTTAAGTTGGTTAAATAATAACAAATAAAAGTGTGTTATTGTTATAAAATTAAAAGAGTTTTTAATTTTATAAAGTTAAGGTTTAAGAGAGTAATTTTATCTAAAACCAAAATGGGGGGAAACCCATTTTGGAAGCTTCATTCGGCCGCCCAAAAGGGTCCATAGGGACCAGCTTTTGTCTTGGTCATTATGGTTCTTTTCTCCTCCCAAAACACTCTATCATATCACACACTTTTCTCTCTAACATCACAAGCAAAAGAACCTTCAAAACAAGGCTGCATTTTCGGGTTTTAGAGGCTGAAAAAGGGACTGTTTTTCGGTTTTAGAAGCTTGAAAGGGGCTACCTATTTCGGTTTTGGAGGAGCTAAAGAAGGGCTATCTTTAGTGTTGCATCCTAACAAGCATGGTGTTTGAAGAGCTTGTGGGTATCACTTCTTGAGGCCTCCTCTTTTGAAGGCTAGACACATTCAAGAACATCATCTCCTATCTCTTTTCATCCACAACATTTGCACAAGAACGGTTGTCTTCTATTAACACCCTATGGTTGGTTTTGGGTTGATTGATAGCATATTATTTCACATATATTGTTGATCCTTATTCTTGGGTTTTGTTTATGCTTCAAATGTTGAAAATTTTTAGAATGTTATAACATGTTTAAGTCATTCTTCCGCTGCGTTTTATAAGTTTCAAACGGTTAAACTAGCTTTGATTAACTTGTTACAAAACCCAACAATAACATCATAATTCGCACAAATCATACCCCACCCATATTCAAACATACACATACATACGAGTATCAAAACCCACATTCATAAAAACATCCATACATGCATTTCCAGCCGCAAAATCAGTTAAAATATGTAAAAAGAGGGTTCTAGAACTCACCTTATGCAACTTTCGTGTAAACTCTTCACACCCGAATGCAAATTGAGTTCAACGGTCTAGAAACCCATCAAAACACATACACCGGAAAACATAATCACATATAAGCATAAAATCGAGGTATAGACCGGCCTAGAACAAATTAAAATGATTAATTTTTACCTGAATTCAACCTTCTTCTTTTTCTTCTTCTCTTTATAACCGAAGCTTCCTCTACTTTCTCTCTCTAGAAGTTGATGAAAAAAGTGTACAGGGTGTTATGGGCCGCCATAACAGCTTTTGTACAAAATATAATCTAATATTATATCCTTTTTAGACATTTAACCCCTCAACTTGGATTAAATTTTGTTTTCTCTCTTTTCACTCATTGATTCTTTCTTACTCGTCTTTGTAACACCCGATTATTTATAAAAGACAAAGAAAGAAGGATAAAGTGAAGAAAAAGAAAGAAAAAGAATTTAACCCAATTCGAGGGGTTATATGTGTAAAAAGGACAAAATGTTTGAAATGTCGGTGTAAAAGGTGGCATGGCCGCCCATGTTGTCTACACACTCATATCATTTGTATTTTAGAGAGAGAAAGCAAAGAGAGCAGGAAGCTTTCAAGTATTGGAAGAAAGATCAAGAAGAAGTCTGAATTCATGTAAGAATTCTTGGTTCTAAGGTGTTCTTAACCAGTTTAGGCCTCAGTTATATGCTCATACGAGTTATATGTTGCTGGTGTGTGTGTTTGGTGGGTTTTAGGTGTTTGAACTCAATTTTCAAACGGGTTTGAAGAAGTCTTACCCAAAGAGCTGCAAAGATGAGTTCTGGAACCTCCTTTTTACCTGTTTAAATTGGTTTGGGCCCGGAAATACATGTCTAAACATTTTTATAAGTTAGGTTTCATACCCGTATGTGTTTATGTGTGTATGTTGTGGGTGGGGTTTGATTTTGGGTTATGTATGTGTTTGATGTTGTTATGGTTGTGTTCCTAAGGCTTAGAATGTATGATTTAAGTTTAGAACATGATAGGTGTGTGTTGGGGGCTGAATTATGATGTTTAAGTGTGATATAGTCTGCCCATGCGCCTAAACAGTAGCCCATGCGCACAACTGAAATAACTGCCAACGTGTCCCATACGCCCAAGACCTCATGCGCCCAAATAGTACTCATGCGCCCAAATAGTATTCATGCGCCTAGAGATAGGCTGAAATTGACTAGGTGTTCATACGCGTGCATAGTGCTCAAGCGCCTAGAATTTCCCAGAATAGACTAAGTGTTGCTCATGCGCCCCAATAGTGCTAATGTGCCTGAAAGTTTCCCATGCGCCTAAGTGTTCCTCATGCGTCTGAAAGGCCATGCGCGTGCATAGTGCTTACGCGCCTGCATAGTGCCCATACGCCTAAAGACTTAGAATTATTTTCTGATTTTTGGGTAAAATTGTAAAAGAAGGCTTTGACTTGGGATGCTCCCGGTGTTAAGTAAGTTGACTTTTTGAAGTCGAAGATGATGGTGATGGGTGATGATGATGTATGATTGATGCTTATGCATGGTGGTATGTATGATGTATGTTATGTCTCTATGATGTGCCTTGTATGGTGTTGTTGTATGATCATGTTGATGTTCCTTATTATGTATGATTATTTTCCCTTAACTTTACGTTGAATGTTATTGAATGAAATGAAATTGTTATGTAACGTACAGTGGAAGATAATGAAAGGAGGAACGTAATGAAAGAATGGATGCATTATTGAATGAATGAAAGTAAGAAAGGCTTGCAAGCAAATGTATGGAGGTTCACACCTAATGAAGGGTGTTAGCTCAACTGTGTGCGGGTTAACTACCCCCAAAGGATGCACACTAGGGTCCAATCCTTGTGATTGACCATATTTATATGATCCTTGCCGCTTGCCCTAGGTACTGGAGTCAGCTTCATGCACAATGTTCGAGGTCTATGAAAGACCTCACGCCTATTAACCAGCTTCGTGCACAATGTTTGGGTTACAGCACATGGCATTGATCCGGAATGAAAGAGAAAAGGTAAGTGGTGAATGTACTTGCCCTAGGTACTAGAGTCACCTTCGTGCACAATGTTCGAGGTCTATGAAAGACCTCATGCCTAGTAACCAGCTTCGTGCACAATGTTCGGGGTATTGTACATGTCATCGAATGTAATGAACGTACGAATGAAAGTAATAATGTATAAATGAACGAGAATGAATGTAATGAAAGTTAATGATATTGATGTACGATGAATGAAAGAATGTTAACAAACGAATGATGAAGATAATAATGTTATTATCTATGTGTACGTACGATGCGTGATCATGTGCAAAAGTATAATATGATTTTGAAAGAAAGTAAATTATGGTTTTAAATGAAAGTAAAGTATGTTTTATTTTAAAAATAGAACTCACTCAGCAACACTGACTTTTATGTGTTTCCAGTTGATAGGTAAAGGTTGTTGAGGATGGCACGGGGCGACTACTTGGCTCATTTTGGATGTCAACCATTTTTATAATGCTTTTGTGTTGTAATGCAATATGTATTTTGTAAATTTACAATGATGTATTATTTTGCAAAAACTTCTATAATGAAATGAAATGCTTGTTTTAATGTATCTGCTGCAATGTTTTCTTTAAGTTATGAAAATATATGCTTTATGTGCAATGATTGGCCAGTTGTAAGCGTCACGGGAACGGGGCCCTACAAATTGGTATTATTGCCAAAGTTTAAGTGAAATGGGTAAATTTTCAAGATAAACCTAAACTTGAACTGAAAATGGGACGAAAAGGGAAGGGATGCCAGTGCGAGTAGCTGCGTGGCATCAGGTATTTTTTTAATGTTAACCAGCATTATGTGCGCATGTTATGTGATTTGTTGTATGTGCTGTTAGTAGATTTAGATACTACTTTAGTGAGGATAGGTAATGCTTTGGGTATGAAGAGTAAAGTAAGTGGCTAATCACAACTGGCCACTGTAATTAGGGACTTACTATACTTGACATAAACTAAGCTGTTCCCTTGAATAACCATGTTGGTGTTGTATTCTTATAGTGTGTTAGAAGGATGGCCGGTGGTAGATCATCTAAAGCTTCACGTGGTGGAGGTCGCGATGGATTTCGTGCTAAACCACGGGCCATAAGAGGAAGGTCTTGAGCCGAGAAGGTGGTTCATGAAGAACCCGAGGCCCCTCATCCAAAGGGCGGAGATAAGAGTGCTAACTTGAGAGCCTTAGTGAAAGAGGCTGTTGTGGAGGAAGTGAATGAGGTCGTGCAGATGATTTTACCATCTGTGGTGACTGAAGTAATTAAGGTTGTAAGAGAAGGAGAAAGGAGGGAAAGGAGTAGGCCTATGAGCGAAGGGAGTTGGCCCGAGACTGAGACGGTTTTCTCAGATGACGAGAAAGAAGAGGAGGAAGAAAAGCCTGCGCCGGAGGTGGCACGAGGCTGCAACTACGGGGCATTTTAAAGATGCAAGCCCCTTCCTTTTGATGGGAATGACACTACTGTTGCTGCTCACTAGTGGGTGAGAGAGATGGAAGTTGTTCTAAATATCAGTGAGTGTCGAGAGGACCAAAAGGTGAAGTTTCCTGCCCACTCATTTGTGGACTCGGCTTTGTGCTGGTGGGACAATATCATCTAAGCAGAGGGAAGTCGGGCGAATGGAAGGATGAAATGGGCAGAGTTGAAGAGGTTGGTGATTGAGGAGTTCTGTCCTCACCGAGAGATGGACAAAGTGGAGAGAGTTCCTATAGCTGGAGGCGGGAACCATAACACATTAGCAGCACACCACCAAGTTCAATGAGATGGCACGGCTCGTGCCAAACCAAGTGACGCCAACATCACGAAAGATTAAGAGGTATATTCAGGGCTTACCAGCGGATATTCGCAAGCACATGATCGTTGCCCGACCGAGCACGTTTAGGTCGGTGGTTGATTTGGCTGTGAGGTTGTACGATGAAAGGACTGTAGTGGTGGGTGAAGGCAACAAGAAAAATGGTGGTGATCGGAACTGGAATGGGAAGCGAATTGGACGTGGCGGGCCCACTCCAAGCAATAAAGGTGCACGGGTGGATGACCGACGTGTGGTCACATCTGGTGCGGGGATGAAGAGGTGTGGCAAGTGTGGAAAGGAGCACAACGGTGATTGTAGATGGGGATTGAACATGTGCTTCAAGTGTGGGAAGCCAGGTCATATGGCACGAGAATGCAAAGCGGGGAGATGTTTTAACTGTGGCAGGGAGGGCAACATGAGTAGGGACTGCAAGAAGCCGAGGGCTGAAGGTTTGGGAGAGATAAAAGTTGGAGGAGAATGACAAAGGGCAAATGCCGGAGTGTTCACATGACTCAGGAGGAGGATAGGACGGACCCCGATGTTGTGTCAGGTATGTTTCTAGTAAACCAAACTTTAGCCTCTGTGTTATTTGATTCTTGTGCTAGTAAAAGTTTTACTTCTGCTACATTCTATGCTAAATTGCTTGTTAGTAGTAAGAATATATATACGCCCTTCGATGTAGAAACTGGCATAGGTAAATCTACCAGGATCTCTAAGATGATAGAAGATTATGATGTAGAACTAGAAGGTCACAAGTTTCCTGTTAGACCATTTGTGATGACCTTAGGCGGGTTCGATGTATTCCTAGGAATGTATTGGTTGGCGAACTTCGAGGCGAATATTGTGTATGGCAAGAAGATGATTTGATTGACAGCTCCTGATGGGAGTACGTCTTAGATATTTTAGTGTAATTAGACTGACTAAAGACCAGTGTGATCATAATATCCATCAAACAATTTAAGAGGTGCGGATTGCACACTTGTTTGAGTGTATTATGATCTTCAATAATGAAAACCTTTTAAGGGGCGAAGCCCCGAAGCAATGGGGGTTCCAAGGGGGCAACACCCCATTTGCAGGGGTCTGGGGGCAGCGCCCCTGGTAGCGGGGTCCAAGGGGCAGAGCCCCTGGCTAGGGTCGAGCTAATATGCCGGTAATGAGAATAAAGTTTGTAAGTTAATAAAATCTTTATATGGTCTGAAGCAAGCACCAAAACAATGGCATCAAAAGTTTGATGATGTTGTGTTGTCTAATGGTTTTGTTTTAAACCAAGCAAACAAGTGTGTATATAGCAAGTTTGACACTTCTAGAAAAGGAATTATAATTATTTTATATGTAGATGGCATGTTAATATTTGGTACTAACCAAAGTCAAGTTGATAAAACAAAGGAATTCTTGTCATCTAAGTTTGCTATGAAAGACATGGGGGAGGCTGAAGTGATACTTGGTATAAAGATCAAGCGTGGGAACAATGGTATTTCAATTTCTCAATCTCATTATATTGAGAAGATTTTGAAGAAATTTAACTTTGAAGATTGTTCTTCTGTAAGCACTCCTATAGATCCTAATCTTAAGCTTCTACCTAATAAAGGTATTGTAGTCTCTCAACTTGAATACTCAAAAGCTATTGGAAGTCTCATGTATGCCATGATTAGACTAGGCCTGATATAGCCTATGCTGTTGGAAAAATTAGTAGATTTACAAGTAACCCTAGTTCACATCACTGGCAAGCTATTAATCGAGTATTTAAGTACATGAAAGGAAAAATAAATTATTTTTTAACATATTATGGGTTTCCTTCTGTTATTGAAGGTTATTCGGATGCAAGTTGGATTATAAATATGGAAGATCATTCTTCCATAAGTGGATGGACATTTCTACTTGGAGGAGGTGCCATCTCTTGGGCATCGAAGAAACAAACTTGCATTACTAACTTAACAATGGAATCTAAGTTTGTGGCATTAGCAGCAGTTGGAAAAGAAGCTGAATGGCTAAGAAACTTGATTTATGAAATTCCGTTATGGCCAAAACCAATATCACCTATATCAATTAGATATGATAGTGAAGCCATTTTGGCTAAGGCTTATAGTCAAGTGTATAATGGCAAGTCTAGACACTTATGTGTTAGACATAGCATGATTCGTGAGCTTATCATGCAAGGTGTGATATCTGTGGAGTTTGTGAGAACTCAACATAATTTAGTAGATCATTTAACTAAAGGGTTAAATAGAGATCTTGTGCACAAGTTGGCTTTAGGGATGGGATTGAAGTCCACGTAAATCCTCTCATGTTAAGATACCTGATTCCCATCTAGTATAACACTAGATGTTCAATTCAATGCGAAAAGCTTAGCATCTAGAGATTGGAACGCATTAGTAGCAACATCCCAAGGTATGTGTTCAGAGCTGCAAGTTAAGGAGGTTGATATGTAACTTCTTAATAGTTCTTTTGAAAAATTGCATATGCAGGAGCAAGAGAAAAAGAGCTACCTATATAAGCATGAAGTTTAGCTACTTCAAGAAGCTTGGACTTGGCTTTGATATGCTTATAAAGGATAAGGACACAAGGCTAGTAAAATATAGTGTCAATCAAGAACATATAAGTATGTAAACTTTTGTGTAGATTATCTTCATGTATTCACTATGAATAGCAAGGGTTCAATCCTAAGTGAGACCTTAATATTCGAATATTTGGAATGTGTAACATAATAAGATTAAATTCAATAATCACGATATTTCATTTATGCATAAGTTTGTAGTTTGTGTGAGTTTGTTTTAGCTAATCAAGGATTACACTAAAATGGGGGAGGAATGTTAGATATTTTAGTGTAATTGGATTGATCAATGACCAATGTGATCATCATATCCATCAAACAAGTTAGGAGGTGCGGAGTGCACGCTTGTTTGAGTGTATTATGATCTTCAATAATGAAAACTTTTTTAGGGGCGAAGCCCCTAAGCAATGGGGGTTCCAAGGTGGCAACGCCCCGTTGGCGGGGGTCTGGGGGCAGCGCCCCTGGTAGCGGGGTCCAAGGGGCGGCAGCCCCTGGCAGGGTCCAAGGGGCAGAGCCCCTGGCTGGGGTCGAGCTGGAAAATACGTAATTTTAATGGTTATTTAAAATAAAAAGAAATTTGATGAAACTGCCAAATGGCAGTTTTTCCCATTTTTTCCCTCCAAAACTTAATGAGATGAGGAATATTGGTCATATGCTCATTCTCGAATTCTTATTCTTCTTCTGGTTCACGAAAATTCACACAACACAACATACGAATTCTTGATCTCGTCTGAGTTGTATCCGACTGATTTATTCGGGTGAATCACCAAATAATTTCGATCTGAAAGTGATCTTCACGAATCTTAGATTATCCAAGTTTGATTTTAAAGTATTCTACAGTACGGTGACGGTATATGGTGATCGAGTCACGATGATTCCAAAAGTGATTTCGATGGCGGTGGCGGGGAAGTGCATGAGTCGTGGATGTAGTGCCTATTTGGCCCATGTAAAGGACGTGGGTATGCCAATACCACAATTGTTTGATGTATAGGTGATGTGTGACTTTCCATATTTGTTTCTCGAAGACTTACTAGGAGTGCCACCAGACCGCGAGATCGAGTTCCAGATTGACTTGATACCAGGTGCCCAACCCATAGCTAAGACACCATATCGATTGGCTCTAACCAAGATGAAGGAACTAATGGAGCAATTGTAGGAGTTGCGGGACAAGGGGTTCATTAGTTCGAGTATCTCTCCTTGGGGTGCTCCGATCTTATTCGTGAAGAAGAAAGATGGTAGAATGAGAATGTGTATCGACTACTATGAGTTGAATAAGCTGACAGTGAAGAATCGGTAACCCTTACCGAGAATTGATGATTTGTTTGATCAGCTCCAAGGAGCCATTTGGTTCTCAATGATAGACCTTCGATCTGGCTACCATCAGTTGATGGTGAAAGAGCAGGATATTCCTAAAACAGCTTTTCATACGCGTTATGGACACTACAAGTTTCTTGTTATGTCTTTTGATTTAACCAATGCGCTAGCTGCTTTAATGGATATGGGAATCGAGTGTGTCGGCTGATGTAGGATAAATCACTGATTGTATTTATTGATGATATCCAGATTTATTCGAAGAGCGAGAATGAGCATGACGATCACATTCGAGAGGTGTTGGAGACGTTGAGAAGGGAGAAGTTGTATGCCAAGTTCTCTAAGTGCGCATTCTAGTTGCGCGAGGTTTAGTTTTTGGGACACGAGGTGGAGGCAGTGATGCAATGGAAGTCTTCGAAGATGCCATCCGAGATTTGTAGTTTCTTGGGTTTTGGCGGGCTATTACAGGAGATTCATTTAAGACTTCTCTAAGATCGCTTCTCCACTCACCAAGTGGACCCGTAAGGATGTAAAGTTTGTATGGGGTCAAGCTCAAGAGAAGGTGTTCAATGAGTTAAATGAGATTGACTCAAGCTCTGGTCTTGTCGTTGCCTGATGGAAGTGAAGATTTGGTGGTTTACTCAGATGCTTCCTACTCGGGGTTGGGATGCGTGTTAATGCAAAGAGGGAAGGTTATAGCCTTTGCATCCTAACAGTTGAAAGTTCATGAGGTTAATTACCCTACTCATGATTTGGAGCTTGCAGTTGTGGTCTTTGCGTTAAAGATATGGAGGCACTACCTATACGGGACGAAGTGCACCATATTCACTGACCATAACAGCTTGAAATATTTCTTCGAGCAGAAGGACTTGAACATGAGGCAGAGGAGATGGTTGGAGCTCTTAAAAGACTATGATTGCGAGATCTATTACCATTTGGGCGAAGCCAACGTGGTGGAAAATGCCTTTAGCCGAAATGAGAGACCCGAGCCTATTCGGGTGAAGGCGTACCCGTTGATTATGACCTCTGATGTAATGAAGCATGTCAAGGAGTTTTAGAATGAGGCATTAAAAGAAGATCATCTTAGCTTTGAAAGAATGAGAAGCCTAGTCACAGAGTTGGGTGAAAACACACTTGGTTTAAGACCTGATTCGAACGAATGTGGATTCCTCGTTTTGGGGATCTACGCATGAAGATTATGGACAAAGTTCATAAGACTCGATACTCTATTCATCCTGATGTTACGAAGATGTACCAAGACATGAAGAAAGATTATTGGTGGTAGGGTATGAAGCGTGATGTGGTGGAGTATGTGAGTAAATGCCTTACTTGCTTACAAGTGAAGGCCAAGCGCTAAAAGCCGTATGGGAAGACCAACCTTTGGATATACTGTAGTGGAAGTGGGAGCACATCACCTTGGACTTTATAACGAAGCTGCCACATACCGCGCAAGGGTATGATGCCATATGAGTGATAGTTGATCATTTGACAAAGAGTGCTCACTTTCTACCGATTCGCGAGACATATTCATCCAAGAGGTTGACGGATCTTTTCATTAAAAAGATCATAACTCGTCATGGTGTGCGAGTGTCTATTATGTCTGGTCATAATACTCGGTTTACATCTAAATTTTGGAAGAAATTCCATGATGCAATGGGGACGAAGTTACATATTAGCACGACTTATCATCCTCAAACGAATGGTCAGTCGGAAAGGATGATTCAGACGCTGGAAGATATGCTTCGGGCATGCGTTATTGATTTTGGAGGAAGTTGGGATGACCACTTACTGTTAGCTGAGTTATCATATAACATCTGTCATGCCAGTATTGGTATGCCTCCTTATGAGATGCTATACAGTAGGAGATGCAGGACACCCGTGTGATGGGTGATATCAACCATAAAGAGTTAGGGAGTGTCGAGGTGGTTGAGGCTACGACTGAGAAGCTGGAAAGGATCAAGGCCTTTATGAAGGCATCTAAAGATTGGAAAAAGTCGTATCCTGATAAAGACGTAGACCTATTGAGTTACAGGTGGGTGATAGAGCATGTTGAAAGTCTCACCTTGGAAGGGTATCATTTGGTTCAGGAAGCGGAGCAAGTTGAGCCTGAGATACATAAGGCCTTTCCAAATCATTGCTCGACTAGGAGAGGTGGCCTATAGACTAGAGTTACCAGATAAGTTAAGTGGAATTCACCCGACATTCCATGTATCTCATCTGAGAAAGTGTTTAGCAGACGAGGATATGATTGTACCATTAGAGGATATCAAGGTAGATAAACGTCTCAATTATGTGTAGCAACTAGTGGCGATCATTGATCGTAAAGAGAAGAGGTTAAGGAATAAAGTGGTTTCTTTTGTGCGTGTACAGTGGAAGCACATGAAGGGATCTGAGTCTACGTGGGAGACTGAAGAAGAGATGAGACAACATTACCCATGATTTTTTGAGCAATAACAGGTTTCGGAGATGAAACCTATATAAGGGGGGTGGACTTGTAACACCCGGTTATTTATAAAAGACAAAGAAAGAAGAATAAAGTGAAGAAAAAGAATGAAAAGGAACTTAACCCAAGTTGAGAGGTTAAATATGTAAAAATGACAAAATGTTTGAAAAGGGGGTGTAAAAGGTGGCATTGCCACCCATGTTGTCTACACACTCACATCATTCGGATTTTAGAGATAGAAAGAGAAGAGAGCAGGAAGCTTTAGGGTATAAGAAGAAAGATCAAGAAGAAGGTTGAATTCAGGTAAGAATTCTTGGTTCTAAGGTTTTCTTAACCGGTTTAGGCCTCGGTTACATGCTCATACATGTCACATGTTAATGTTGTGTGTGTTTGGTGGGGTTTAGGTGTTTGAACTCAATTTGCAATCGGGTTTGAAGAAGTCTTACCCAAAGAGCTGCACAGGTGAGTTCTAAAACCCCTTTTTTACAAGCTTGAAACTGCTTTGGGGCTGGAAATGCATGTATGAGCGTTTTTATAAAGTTGGGTTTCATACCCGTATGTGTTTATATGTGTTTGTTGTGGGTGGGATTTGATTGTGGGCTAAGTATGTGTTTGATGTTGTTATGGTTGTGTTCCTAAGGCTTAGAATGTATGATTTAAGCTTAGAACATGATAGGTAGTGTTTGGGGACTGAATTATGAGGTTTAAGTGTGATATAGTCTGCCCATGTGCCTAAACAGTATCCATGCGTCGAACTAAAATAACTGTCTAAGTGTCCCATACGCCCAAGACCTCATGCGCCCAAATAGTACTCATGCGCCTAGATATAGGCTAAAATTGACTAAGTGTTCATACGCCCAAATGGTTCATGCGCCTAGGCACCCATGCGCCTGCATAGTGATCATTCGCCTAGAATTGCCTAGAATAGGCTAAGTGTTGCTCATGCGCCCCAATAGTGCTGATGCGACTGAAGGTTTCCCATGTGCCTAAGTGTTCCTTGTGCGTCTGAAAGGCCATGCACCTACATAGTGCTCATGCGCCTGCATAGTGCCCATGCGCCTAAAGACTTAGAATTATTTTCTGATTTTTAGGGAAAAATGTAGAAGTAAGCTTTAACTTGGGATGTTCCCAGGGGTAAGTAAGTTGACTTTTTGAAGTCAAAGATGATGTGATGGGTGATGATGATATATGATTGATGCTTATACATGGTGGTATGTATGATGCATGTATGATGTCCCTTGTATGGTGATGTTGTATGATCATGTTGATGTTCCTTGTTATGTTTGATTATTTTCCCGTGACTTTACGTTGAGTGTTATTGAATGAATGAAAGTGTTATGTAATGTAAAGTGGAAGATAATGAAAGGAGGAACGTAATGAAAGAATGCATGCATTAATGAATGAATGAAAGTAAGAAAGGCTTGCAAGCAAATGTATGGAGGTTCACACCTAATTAATGGTGTTAGCTCAACTGTGTGCGGGTTAGCTACCCCCGAAGGATGCACACTGGGGTACAATCCTTGTGATTGACCATATGTATGGATCCGTGTCGCTTGCCCTAGGTACTGGAGCCAGTTTTGTGCATAATGTTCGAGGTCTATGAAACACCTTAGGCACAGTAACCAGCTTCATGCACAATGTTTGGGGTATAGCACATGGCATTTATCTGGAATGAAAGAGAAAAGATAAGTGGTGAATGTACTTTCCCTAGGTACTGGAGTCAGCTTCGTGCACAATATAAGAGGTCTATGAAAGACCTCAGGCCAGTAACCAGCTTCATGCACAATGTTCAGGGTATTGTACATGTCATCGAATGTAATGAATTTACGAATGAAAGTAAGAAAGTATGAATGAATGAGAATGAAAGTAACGAAAGTTAATGATAATGATGTACGATGAATGAAAGAATGTTAACTAACAAATGATGAAGACAATAATGTTATTATCTATGTGTACGTTCGATGCATGATCATGTGCAAAAGTATAATATGATTTTGAAAGAAAGTAAAGAATGGTTTTAAATGAAAGTAAAGTATGTTTTATTTTAAAACTAGATCTCACTTAGCAAAGTTGAATTTTATGTGTTTCCAGTTGGCAGCTAAAGGTTGATGAGGATGGCACAGGGCGGCTACTTGGCTCGTTTTGGATGGCATCCATTTTTATAATGCTTTTGTGTTGTAATGCAACATGTATTTTTAATTTGATATCGATGTATTATTTTGCAAAAGCTTTTATAATGAAATGAAATGCTTGTTTTAATGTATCCGCTGCAATGTTTTCTTTAAGTTATGAAGATATATGTTTTATGTGCAATGATTGGCCAGTTGTAAGCGTCCTGGGAACGGGGCCTTACAGTCTTAAAAAATATCCGAGTCTTACAAGTCCACCCCCCTTAGATCGGTTTCATCCCCGAAACCTGTTATTCCTCAAACAGATGAGGGTAATGTTGTCTCATCTCTTCTTCAGTCTCCCGTGTAGATTTGGATCCTTTCTTGTGCTTACATTGTACATGCACCCGGAACCACTTTATTCCTTAACCTCTTCTCCTTGCGATCAATGATTACCACTAGTTGCTCCATATAATTGAGCCTTTCATAAATGTTGATATCCTCCAGTGTGTACAACCATGACTTCATCGGCTAAACACTTCCTCTGATGAAATACATGGAATGTTGAGTGAATTCCACTTAACTTATCGGTTAACTCCAATCTATAGGCCACCTTTCCTACTCGAGCAATGATTAGGAAAGGCCATATATTTCTCGAGCTTAACTTTCCTTGCTTTCTTAACTGAATGATGCCCTTACACAATGAGATTTTCAACATAACTCTATCACCCACCTGGAACTGAATCGGTCTACGTCTCTTATCGGCATATGACTTTTGCCTATCTTTTGATTCCTTCATAAAGATTTTGATCTTCTCAAGCTTTTAATTCGTAGCCTTGATCACCTCAATACTCCCTAACACTTTCTTGCATAATAACCATTGTTATATGAGAACTCAAGTAAGTGTAAGTGGTCATCCCAGCTTCCTCCAAAGTAAATGACGCATGGACGAAACATATCCTCAAGTGTCTGAATAGTCTTTTTCGACTGACCATCTGTCTGAGGATGATAAGTTTTGCTAATGTGTACCTCATCCCCATCGAATCATGGAATTT
Source organism: Flaveria trinervia (assembly GCA_025506515.1). Classification (NCBI taxonomy): domain Eukaryota; kingdom Viridiplantae; phylum Streptophyta; class Magnoliopsida; order Asterales; family Asteraceae; genus Flaveria; species Flaveria trinervia. The sequence continues at coordinate 26,637,545 of CM046442.1, read as the reverse complement.
CTTCCCATGTTTAGATGTAAACCAAGTGTCATGATCAGAACAATAGAAACCAGCACACCATTACTTGTTGCAATCTCATTGACTACTCCGCTAATCTTTCAGAGGAGTATGTCTCGCGGATCTGTAGGAAGTGAGAACTCTTTGTGAAACGAACAACAATCACCAATATGGCATCATACCCTTTTACGGTACGCGGTAACTTCAAAATAAAGTCCATGGTGATATGCTCCGACTTCCACTCGGGTATATCCAATAGTTGGATCTTCCTGCACAGGTTCTGGTGCTCCGTCTTCACTTGCAAGCAAGTAAGACACTTACTCACATACTCCGCTACATCACGCTTCGTACCCAGCCACCAATAATCTTTCTTTATATCTTGGTACATCTTTAGCATCGGGATGAATGGAGTATCGGGTCTTTGAGCTTCGTCCATGATCTTCCCACGTAAATACCCGTAATGAGAGATCGTCTGAATCAAGTTCTAACACCAAGAGTATTTTCACCCAACTCAGCAACTATACCTCTCATCCTTTTAGAGTTAAGACGATCATCTTTCAACACTTCGTCTAGGAACTCCTTGACGTGCTTCACCACATCTAAGGTCATAACTAACTGATAAGCCTTCACCTGAATTGGCTCTGTTCTCTCATTTTGGCTGAGGGTGTCCACCATTACATTGGCCTTGCCTAGATGTTAATGGATCTTGCAATCACAATCCTGTACGAGCTCCAACCATCGCCTCTGTCTCATATTCAAATCTTTCTACTCGAAGAAGTACTTCAAGCTCTTGTGGTTGGTGAAAATTGAGCACTTTGTTTCGTATAGGTAGTGGCTCCAAATCTTTATGCAAAGACCACAACTGCTAGCTCCAAGTCATGAGTAGGATAATTAACCTCATGAACTTTCAACTGTCGGGACACGTATGCTATCACCTTTCCTCGCTGCATTAACACGCAACCTAACCCCGAATAAGAAGCATTTGAGTAGACCACCATATCTTTGATTCCTTCGAATAATAATAAGACTAGAGTTGGAGTCAACCTCACCTTCAACTCCTTAAAAGCCTTTTCTTGAGCTTGACCCCATAAAAACTTCACATCCTTGTGGGTTTTATCTCTCACAAAAAGTCCAAAAACAAATTTTATTTGTGTATTTAGTTTAAGTTTCTAGTTTAATCTTTTAGTGTGTGTGTCTGTCGGACTACATCAGGAAAATCAGAATGGAATTAACTCATCTAAAAGTGTCATGTCTGAGATGACCACATGTTTTTCAAAGTTTAAAGAGTCACGTCAGAGGTGACAACGTGTTTTAAAAGAGTCACGTCTGAGGTGACTGAATTGGTTAAGAGCTTATAATGTTATCGTCAAAAGTTAAAAGGGTCTTAAAAGTAAAATGTTCAAAATGACTATAAACTCACTAAGTGTAACCCATTCGCACGATTGGATCATGGTTATGGACCAACTATGCGAATGGCCCCAATCGGCCGAATGGACATGAGAATGATCCATTCGACCGAATAGAAGGGGGAGAATGAAGCATTCGACCGACAAGGCTCAGTCGGTCAACTAAAGATGCGAATGAAAGAGACCGAATGAGGAAGTCGACCGACTGAGACTCAGTCGGCCGACTGAATGCGATTGACTAGGCCAATCGTACGACTGAGACTCAGTCGCCCGAATGAACTGAGCGAATGAGGCCAGTCGTCCGATTGAACTTAGGTTCAGTATTTAAGGGCCTCAGTCGATCGCATGTTCCTCATCACACCAAAATCGCACCCAAATCGCATTCTTCCCTTTACTCTGCCAAAAATTGTTACAGATCCTGATTTACATTGCTGTTGAGTTCTTACATTCGAGTGACGATTTTACAGGTACATTACTCTTGAATCTTACCAAAATCAGAAGATTAAAGAACCTACATAAGAGACACTCGATTGAATAAAGAACCGAACTGTGAAATGACCTAATCACCTCCGTAAACTAAGCAAAATGTTAAAATTAAGTTTAATAGGTTATTAGTGACAAGTAGGCGAGTCTAATGGACCATTAAACACTGTTAAATGACTTAAATTGGTCAAGATTCGACCCACAGGCGATCGAACAGTGGGGCAAGCGACTGGTCGTTCGAATGAACTCCAATCGCTCGATTGAACCTTGCGATTGGGTCATTCGGCCGAATGAACCACCCAAATGAGTTCAGTCGGCCGACTGAACCAATCGAAAACTCAGTCGTACTTAAGAACAACCGAATGACTCCAGTCGCATGATTCATTCGCATGAATGAATCATAATGGAAGTGAAACACTACACTTAGAACTGAATTCTGATGTATTATGTACTAATGATCATGTGTTTTGTGTTTCAGGAAAAATGGCTGACAGATGGTCTTTTAATCCAAAGCACAACATATGTGCCCATTTGGACCACACAACTCAGAACGAGGCCAAGTTCTCCGAGATTATAGCCTTCCTCAAATGCTCACGGATGCATAAGGCTATATCTACACCGTGCACGCCTTACAAATCACTACACCAGGCATTCTGGGAGAATGCCTCAGTGGATCGCTCTCGTGAGCCATACAGCATCCGAAGCACCATTATGGGTCAAGCTATCGACATTACCGCTACTGACATCCAGAGAATCCTTGAGTTTGGGGATGACTCCACTCACCCCACTAAGTTACATCCTTTGACAGTGAGAGGGTGATTCCTCCGAATCAAGTATGCGGGGGACATTAACTCGGGGGTGCTAAATAAAAGCAACCTGTGCCCACAATACAAATATCTGGCACATGTGATTCTTAAGTGCATTGTTTCGATAAGGGGTGGTTTCGATGACCTATCAGATCAGATACAAAATGCCTTCGTGGCTCTGGTGCTGAACCACCCTTTCAGCTTCTCGAATATGATATTTGCTTATTTGGTAGATAACATTGAAGCAAAAGGGAATGACGGTTTTTGTATGTATCCAAGGTTTCTTCAGATGATATTCAATGAGAAGCTGCCTCTGCTCCCCAAGGAAAGTCACGATGCAGTGACTTTGGAACTTATGGATGACACTACTTTGTGTAGGATGGTGGTGTACCGGGGCAAGCAAGTGAAGCCCCAGGCAAAGAGGCTGATTGGCCATTTAGCAGATGAAAGTTATGTGGCACCGGGGAGACGCCAATGGCGTCACGAGGATAGTGACTCCGACGTGGAGCCAATTGTCCTACCCACTGATGATTCAGATGATGATGATAGTAGGGGTGCCAAAGACAATATGCCTGTTCCATAGAGAGGCACTACGTCTGATGTCGTGCCTCCAGCATCCGCCCCGGCTGCAAAAGTTACCGAATCAGCTGGGTTTCATCATGATTTTGTCCTTGAGACAGAAGTAGAAGAAGAAGAGTCTGATGAGGAGCCCCTCACCAGGACTGTGGGAAGAAAAGTGGTTCCCACAGTACATGGGCTTCGGGTGGTTGGTGAGCACCCAAGAGACTCTGGAGAGACAGAGACCGACCCGATATGCTCCAGGGTCAATCGGCAGGGTAGGAGGGGGAGCATCCACCTTGAAGGGAACGAGGAGAAAACGGATGGCTCAACCCCACGGGCAGAAACCAAAGAAGAAGCGTCGCTTGACCTTCATCACTACTACCTCAGCCACTACAGCCACCACCACCACCACCACCACTACCACCTCTTCAGACACACCATCCACCACCATAGCCACCACAGCCCCCACAACAACCACAGACACCACCACACCGACCACCACAATACAGATCCCAGCCACCACTACATCATTCACCCCTCACTCACCACCACTATCATCCCGACCTGACCCGATATTCACCACAGCCACCACCACCACCACTAGCCACCAAACCGAGCCCTCAGACTATCCCTCATTCACTTAAAGATCACCTCTACCTACAATTGCGGTAGAAGAACAGTTGTCGGCACTAAACAGAATGGTAATGCGTTTGCTGGCTGCCGATGAGGAAAAGGCCTCCTAAATCCGCCAGCTTACTGACCTGACTGCTGTACAAGCTCAAAGCGTCACCTCAGGGAAGAAAATAGAGGAGTTGGAAAAGGCTAAAAAGACCATTTTGCTAAAGCTGAAAGGATCGAAGGAGGAGCCATTAAAGATAAGGGTTGGGGACAGAAATGATGATGATGATGAAGATGATGATGATGATGATGAGAGTGAAACTGACGAAGAGAAAACTGAAGAATGGCACGAAGATGATGACACTGACGGAGGAGAAGCAGCTGAATCTGTCTCAGCTCCAGGGCAAGAGAAAAGATCAAAGAACAAACAAGATCTGCCAGCTTCTGCTTCTGCACCTCCATGTGATGAGCCGAGTATTCAGGATAAAAGTAAATAGTAGATGTGTATGTATTTATTTAATTTTGTATTCTATATTGAAAAACCATGTATTAAATGTTTATATTAAGTTAATGCATTTCGTTTGATAAATTACTAATGATTTGAGTGTGAAATGTGTAAATCAAACAGATCCAAATTACAAAAGAGATGAGTTTGATATTGCTCCCCTTCAGCAGGTCAAGTCTCAACTCACAATGGTTCTTGATCTGCAAGGGATTGTCAGAAGGTCAGTGAGTTATACCCCTGAAGAAGGGGAAATAATTCACGATCTATCAAACGAGCAACTGGCAGAAATTTTCAAGCTCAATCCTGATGAAATAGTGAAAGATGTTCCGACATGTAATTCTACCTGTGATGACGAGCTAAATGACGTTAATGAAATAGAGATAGAAGATGTCACTGCAGAGCACTATCCTCAGTATGCTGACAATGAGGGCAATGTGGTTCCCAATCTGGGTGAATCCCTTGTCGGTGATACATTTGAGGAGTTAGACAAAATGGAGCAAGAGTCAGAGAAGACAGAGGGAATGGCCCAAGCCTCAAAGGATGATGTTGATATCCGTAAGGCTGAATGGGCTGCATGTTTTAAAGAAGTTAGAGCCCAACGTGCTGCACCGAAGAAGGATGCCTACACCAAGATCTACAGAGTCAAGAAACATCTTAAGGTGTCAGGCAGGATTATAGCATGGGCATATTTTGATGATCTTAACGTTTATGCCGTTAAGAGGGAGAAGGGCATAGAGTACTTTAGATTTCCACATGATCTAAAGACTCTACCAGGTTTTGAGCTCAACCAGCTAGCCAAATTGAAGCTGTTCTATGCTGACCCGAGAAAGATGTCAGGCTGGTTTGAGGCTGCCCTAAAGAAAGAGTACCACACCAGGTGGATTAACTTCAGACCTCAACAACCTACAAGGTATATTATAAGGTCTGAGATGGATGCCATTACTGGAAAACCAAATATAGTGTTGAAGTGGAATCCTCCGCGCACAATGTCAAGAATCCCACTCCGGGAAATGACAAAGGATTTCACACCACACTTTAAGTGGTGGTACTACGATTGGAGAACAGCAGAAGCAGTCATAGTTCTAAATAAAGAGAGCCAAATGGATACAATCAGAGTATTCGACCCGATGTGGCTTACCAACTTGTCGAAAAAGGATGTCTATACACTATACAAGTTGCCACTGTTCTATGATACGCAAGATATTGTACAGGCCCTCCAGTTCCAAATTGTCATAAGACTTTGCTTCGCGTTTGATATTCACGCGGGAGTCACAAAAGAGGACAAGTACAAGAAATATGAGGAGGTAATGAAGAAAACAAGACATTAGAGAGATCTAGGTCCAAGGGGGAGTTTGTTGATACATGTATGTCCCTAGATCATGATATGTGATGTAATAGATCTTGTTTGGTATGATTAATGAAATGATATTGATTGTTTGTTAGTTAAAATGTTTAATGTTTCATTAATGAGTCGACATTGAATTGGTTAATTAGGTTAGTGATTGCTTGAATGATTACACATAATGTTTATTAAATAATACATTAAAACTTAACATAATGAAGTTCTCATGCAAATGGCTCATGCGAATGAACCATACGCATGAATAACTTCACACGATTGACTCAGTCGCACGACTGAACCAGGAGACTAGATCAGTCGTACGATTGTAACATAAGATTGGCTCAGTCGCACGACTGAACACTCCGTCGTACGAATGAATCAACCGCATGGCTCAATCGCACTACTGAACCATACTGATGGTTCAGTCGCACGATTGGATAAACAAACCTATAAATACAACTCAATTCGTGAAAAACGAGGACTATCGATTAATAACGATTCCAGACGTACCCTAGCCGTCCAGAAACCTCCGAATTCGTTCTCCAAGTTCATAGAACACATTAGATCGATTCCAAATCGATTTCTAACGTTAGTTTCAATTCTTGATTGATTCTTCGTGTGTTCTCACTGATTGGATCGCCGATCAAATAGGATTTCGCACTATTTGATCTGGTTTACACGCTAATCACTAGGTATTTTGTTCAAATACCAGGTCCTAACAAGTGGCATCAGAGCTTTGGCTCTTGATTACGTGTGATTCAATCAAAGATTGATAAAAAGTTTGTGTTTTTGCACAAAAAACACAATCTTTTATGTCAAAAGTGATCTTGGACGTTCCCTGCTCATCAAAGTTTGGTTTCTACGAACTTAGGCAATTCCACCTTGCGAAAGTTCGAATTTTTACGGCTAAAACATGTTTAACCTAGAAATTTTTGCATAACAGTAGCTTCAGTCGCACGAGTGAGCCATTCGCACGACTGGACTCATTCGCATTGCTCAGTCGCACGATTGGACATAGTCGTATCTCCATTCGTACGATTGAACATAGTCGTATCTCCATTCGCATTGCTTAGTCGCACGGTTCATATGCATCAGATTCATTCGCACGGCTGAGCTAATCACTTAGTTCAGCCGCACGATTGAACCAGTCGTAGAGTTAATACGCACGACTGAGTGTTCATACGCACACCTAGTCCATTCGCACCCTTCAGTCGGCCGAGTGAAAATTGCTTATTAGACTTAAAGTTATTTATAATGGAAGATCAAATGTCAGCCTTTACTGCTGGGAAGGACTCTAGGATCCAGAACCTGCTGCTACTTGAGAGTGAGGTGGATAATCACAATAAACCACCAAAGCTTTTAACGTTAGATGAGTTTCCCCACTGGAAACAACGTTTTGAGATCTACCTCAATGGAGTGGATCCGAATCTATGGGAGGCCATCGAGATTGGATATAGTACACCGGTGGGAGCCAATGGAGTAAAGTTAACCTTAGGAGGGATGACAGACACGCAGAAAGTCAAATATAATGCAGAGAAGAGGTCTATGCATTGATTACACAGTCTATCCCTAAAGAGATATTCCACCAGTACTCAGAGATAAGCAGTCCAAGAAACTATGGGATGAGCTAGAGAAGAGGTACGACGGGAATGCCTCGTTGAAGGCAATCAAGGCTAAGGAGTTAAAGAAGGAATTTCACAACTTCTCATTGATGGGAAACGAGAGTTTGGACGATGTTATAGATAGATTCTACTATCTGATGAGTGAATTGCATACACGTGGGGTGGCTACTACCATGGAAGAGAAAGTTAATAATTTTGCAGACGGATTGCCTGAAAAATGGGTTTCATTCATGTCTAATCTTAGACAGAATGGAATGCTGTCAAAACTGGATATTAATGACTTCATTCTTAAGTTACGAGAAGAATCACTTAGAATGAAGTACAAAGCTCAGAAGTCTACGTACAATCAAAATCCAGCTTTATACAATGCCACTCCTCAAGCTAAGACATCTAGAGCACCCCTCTAGACTGCATTTGTGTCTAGCTCATCCGGTCCTGCTTTAACTGTGGTGAAAAGGGGCACTTCAAGAGAGAATGTGTGAAGCCAAAGAAGACTGGGAACGGGAACCCGTCCTCATCCTTCACTCGTCTAGACAAGCAAACTACCAGTTCTACTTCCTCAAACAAGGACTCAAAAGCCTTGACTGCTCATGATGAAGAAGGACAGGATTGGAGCTTTAGGTTTGTCTCACCAGGGGAATCAAACATTGCAAATGTAGAAGATATTGACAGTGATTCCGCTAGTGAAGGAGATCTAGCAGTTGAGATAGCAATGTCACATAGTGAAGAAGCAACTGCAACCGAGGTCAGTTACAAGCCAAAAGTGGAGACTACCATGTCAGAGACAGAAAAGACAGAAGCAAAAGAATCAGAATCATGTCATACTGCATTGATGGCAAACGCTTCTGAATCAGCTCAGGTAAGTACTACTGACACAATGTTTAATAATCATGCTTGTTCTAATTGTGATGCCTTTAGGAATAGCATAGATGCTAAATTTGCTAGGTTATTAGATCATAATGATAACTTGATAAAAGATTTGCATCTATGCACTGAGGCTAATAGGGTATTAAAACAAAATGAGCTCAGTTATAAAGAAAAGATAGACCTTTTGACTAAACAGCTTAGGGAAACCGAAGTAGTTGCCTTTAATCAAGCTAATGACATTAGGTATTATCTAAACTCCCTAGAAGACACTAAGAAGCAAAAGGCAGTTCTAGAAGTAGAAGTAAATTCACTAAAATAGAAACTGCATAGTTGGACTAGTTCGTCGCACATAGTCCAACACTTAGTGAAAGAAAGGAACAACGGGGAGGGACTGGGTTATAAAGTGGTTCCGCCACCACCTGAGACTTTGATGAACCCTAAAACTAGACCTATAAATAGTAATCCCATCAAGGATCATGTAGTGTCTACTCCTCTTGTTAGTGATCCAGATTCCTTATGTTCATCTATTGACACTGGAAACAAACAAAAGGAGACCAGGTCAAAGGCAAAGGGTAATTTGCCTTGTGTTAATCTGGAAAAGGAATTTGAAAAGGTGACTTAATTCAGGTTCAAACAAAGTCAAATCAGAACCTAAAAGGGCTTTTAAGGATAATCTTTCACATACTTCAAGTCAAAGACCAATTAACCAAAAAGAAAAGGATGTCAAATAGGTTAAATCAGTTAATTTTGTTAAACCAGTAAACACATCAAAAGAACCAGAGTCAAAACCTAAAGTGAGTGATGTTACTAGAGTGTCACACACGTCTCCACAAAGATAGTTTAATCATAAAGTTGATAGCAGGGCGTGCTACAACTGTGGAGAATGTGGACACATTGCTTCCTACTGTCCTTATTATCAGACACCTAGGAAGAAGATTGAACTTCAGGACTCAAAACCTAAGTCTTCTAAGAGGAGCTCTTTAACTCCACCTAGAAGAACTAGTGAACAGAAAGTTCAATCCGTTAGCCAGTCGACTGTTTATCACAAACAAGCATTGCACAAATCTGGCTTATGGAAACAGAAGTCAATCTCTATGTCTGGAAATGATGACAAGAAGGAACCTGTGCTACCCTCACCTTCTAAGGGTCAATGGGTTGAATTTTTGATGTGTGATGCCTCTGGGAAACCAAAGCCAGTAAAGGCTTGGGTTCCTAACCTAAACTAATCCTTTACCTTGTATGTGTAGGGTGTTCAATACAGTGCTGAAACTAACACATGGATAGTAGACAGCGGAGCATCCAGGCACATGACAGGAAACAAGCTCTTTTATCAAATGTCAAACAAATAAAAGGAGGGCATGTTTCGTTTGTAGGAAACAAGGGAGGCTATATCACAGCTCAGGGAGAAGTTGGAAATCAGAAAGTTAAGTTTGATAGGGTGAACTATGTTCAACAACTTCAAAACAACTTACTCTCTATTTCTCAAATATGTGATAAGGAATTTAAAGTCATCTTCGACAACAAGAGGTGTTACGTACTGAAGAAAGACTACGTGATCCCAGAGGACCAAGTTTTAATGACTGCTTCAAGATATAAAGATCTTTATGTCTTGGATCTGTCAACAGCTTATACAATGGATCATGAGGTTCAGTGTTTTCTATCCAAAGCTACTGAAAAAGACTCCATCTCCTGGCATAGGAGAATGGGACACATCAGTCAAAGGAAGATGAATCACTTGATACAGAAGGATCTGGTGAGAGGTGTTAATGTCAAGAACTGTCAGCTTCCTGATTTCTGTATAGCTTGCAAGAAAGGTAAACAGACAAAGAAGTCTCATATGGAAAAGAAAGTTAATTCAATAGAACTTCCTCTTGAACTTCTTCACATGGATCTGTTCGGTCCAGTCAGTACAAAGAGCATTGCAGGCGACTTATACTGTTTTGTGGTCACCGATGACTACTCAAGGTTCACTTGGGTAATGTTTCTGAAATTCAAATTAGAAACATTTGAATCATTCAAGGAGTTAGTAACCACACTGGAATCTCTCTACAAGGTGAAAGTTAGACAAGTACGCTCAGACAACGGAACGGAATTCAAGAACCATTGGATGGAGGAATACTGCAAGGAAAAGGGGATTGTGCATCAATTCACTTCTGCTTACACACCTCAGATGAATGGCGTTGCTGAGAGAAAGAACAGGAGCTTGATAGAGACAACACGGACTATGCTGGCAGACTCGAAACTGCCTATCCAATTCTGGAATGAGGCAGTGGCAAATGCATGTTATACACTGAATCGAGTCCTGATAGTCAAGCGCCACGGAAAAACATGTTACGAGCTACTGCAAAGACGCAAACCGAACTTGGAGTATCTCGAACCATTGGGGCGCCGTGCACACTTCTGAAGAAGACACTAGAGGGTAAATTCAGCGAGAAGGCAGATGAAGGCATCTTTCTAGGATACAACATACCTAACAAGCGAGTTTACAATAACTCAACAGGTCTAGTAGAAGTTTGGTGTAATGTTGATGTTCAGCGATTCACCACCCCACCTACTGGCAAAGGACCCGCCTACTTCTTTGACTATGATGGATTCTTCAAGTCCTTCAACATTCCTCTTTCTCCCTCGGATGACGAATTAGCTACACGAATGATGTACGATAGCTTGAATCCACCAACATCTAGCTCACAGGGAGAATCATCTACTCATTCAGGGGGAGTAATCGATGACAGTGACACCTCCTCTGAAAATGAAGCTGAAGAAGATACCCAGAACAGTCAGGAGGAACCGGTTCCAGTCCCTGCAAGTCCACATGCATCTACCAGTGGTGCACCTTCGACGTCAGAGCCTCAAACTCCAACTACCTCAGATGAAGAACCAAATGTTCATCATCTCGGCTCTGAGGTAGCTATTCCTACTACTCCAGGATCACGTCTAAACGTTTATCATCCCTTAGACAATGTCATTGGGGATGTCCGATCAGGAGTACAAACCCGAAATCAGCTGTACTCAGCTGATTATGCCTCTGTTATGGAAAATGGATATATTCATGATGGTGCCTATCGGTGTTTTGTCTCATAGGTTGAGCCAAAATATGTCAGTGAAGCACTAAATGATGAGGCGTGGGTGAGTGCAATGCAAGAAGAACTTCTTCAGTTCAAGAAGTTAGGTGTATGGTCTCTGGTTGATAGACCTAAAGGTGCTAAGGTCATTGGCACCAAATGGGTTTTAAAATGCAAGAAAGATGACCAAGGGATCATTATCAGGAACAAGGCTCGACTGGTTGTTCATGGATTTCGCCAAGTCGAGGAAATTGATTACAATGAGGTATTTGCACCCGGCACAAGGATGGAAACCATTCGTATCCTCCTTGCCTATGCATCGTACATGAAGATCAAAGTCTATCAATTAGATGTGAAGAGTGCATTTCTTCATGGGGAAATTAGAGAAACAGTTTATGTGAGTCAACCCGAGGGATTTGAAGATCCTTATCATCGGGATATAGTCTACAAGCTCGACAAGGCTTTATACGGGCTTCATCAAGCTCCAAGAGCTTGGTATGAGAAACTCTTGACTCATCTTGTGAAACACGGCTTTCGCAGGGGAGTCATTGACTGCACGCTGTTCATTAAAGAAAAAGATTGCGACCTACTGCTCGTACAAATCTATGTTGATGACATAATTTTCGGTTCAAAGAACGAAGAGTTATGCAAAGAATTTGAAGCAGTTATGCAGAAAGAGTTTGAGATGAGTGCTATGGGGGAGATGAAGTTCTTTCTCAGGCTACAGGTGGATCAAACACCAAATGGGATCTTTCTACATTAGACCAAGTACGTAAGAGACATTCTAAATCGCTTTGACATGGAGAATGCATCTGCTGCCGGTACTCCACTGGCTACGAATCATGACATTGCACCTGATGAAAATGGAGATCTTGTGGATGCCACGATTTACCGAGGAATGATTGGATCCCTCATGTATCTCACTGCCTCTAGACCTGATATCGTGTATGGGACATGTTTATGTTCTAGATATCAGGCTAAACCTAAGGTCAATCATCTGATCGGGGTCAAAAGGATTTTTCGCTATCTAAAGGGTACACCTACACTTGGGTTGTGGTATCCTCATGATGATGATTTTGAGCTCACAGCGTATAGTGACTTGGACTACGGAGGCTGCAAGATGAACTACAAGTCTACATCAGCAGGGTGTCAATTCTTTGGGAGAAGATTAATTACCTGGCAGTGTAAGAAGCAGACATCGGTTGCATTGCAACCTGTGAAGCCGAATATGTTGCTGCTGCAAGTTGCTGTTCACAAATCATCTGGATTCAACAGCAAATGCGGGATTACGGTTTAACGTTCCATTCTACTCCTATTTTTGTAGATAACTCTGCTGCAATTGCAGTAACTAAAAATCCGGTCCAACATCCTAAGACCAAACATATCGGTATTAAATATCACTTCATACGATATTTTTCGAAAAGAACTTAATTGATGTGGTAAAAATTAATACTGATTTTCAACGCGCTGACCTCTATACTAATGCCTTTGATAAACCACGTTTTCAATATCTGCTAGAGGTCAACGGCGTTAAAAAGAGAAGTGATGTTATTCCTGATGATGATCACGTGTAGTCCGATGTAGTTTAGTTAATATTTCTTTTTTATTTTATTTTATTTGTTTATTTTAGTCTGTTTAAATTAAACTCATGTTATTCTGCTGTTTATTAAAATCCTAAAATAATTAAACCAGGTTTGATTTTAGTATTTTAGGGGGAGAATAAGTAAGCAAGCAACTTTAAAAAAAAAAGGGAAACCGAGGGAGAAGGAGTGGAAAGCTGATACAAGGTAGATCGTATCTGTGATACCGATTCAAACCCTTTGGAATATGATAGTACACAGGAACAAGTCAAGAGGGACTTTAAAATCCTAATTTAGAAAAGATGAAAAAAATTCAAAGTATAAGTCTGTGTAGTCTAAGCAATATAGAAGGGAAGATGATAGAAAAACTGGTAACTCCTAAGGTAACACAATGAGAGTAGACCTAGAGGTTGCTAGACCGCAATTGATATGTCGGTAGATTCAACACAATAGATGATTAGACCGGACTGGTGATCTCAAGATCAAACTAAGTTGTTCAACTGACTGTGGGCTTCCATCTTATCACTGGTTAACACAATCAATAATATTTTAATAAGGGGTAATGAGCATGTAAACGCCACAAATGTGTGCGGATGACCATAAATAGAGCAAAGCACGGAAAAATGAAAGAAAAATGCTATCAAGCTAATGACCTATGTTGTTGGTGCATTTGGTGCAAAATAAAAGCTGCACTAACAAGGAGATAGGTTGTGTGCCTCTCTGCTGTGCGATGGCACTGACCTGAGGATAAGCATAACCTAGATATTCTAGAATTCATTGTGTTTGCCGCCTCTTTGCTGTGCGATGGCACTGACCTGAGGACCGGTTTCTCTATGAAAGCTCTAAGAATAGTCTCTTCTTGTAACAATACCCGTAGACCGCTCAAAAGCTCCTGAGGGATGTTGATTACCATATAAGTGTGGGATCCACAAATGTTCGTTGAATTAATAAACCAAAAACAATCACCGGTTTGAGTTAAGAGTCTGTGTATGGATTTAAGTGGACAAATATATTGACAATCATTGTGGCTGCAATTCTTGAAAGTTCAAATCAATGTGGTAATCTAAGAGTTCCGGTATGATTCCCTAAAGCTGCTGATGACTCTGGATGAACACCAAGAATTGAGCATCGAAAGATTTTGATAACAAGTCCCAAATGATTTGATGTTCCTGTATGATTCCAAAATTGAATTGGTCCAGGTGTGGTCAATCTAAGTTGAAGCTTTCGATTCCGAAACCAAATCCCGTAGATTTCCATCTTAGGGTTTTATCTCTCACAAAATGTCCAAAAACAAATTTTATTTGTGTATTTAGTTTAAGTTTCTAGTTTAATCTTTTAGTGTGTGTGTCTGTCGGACTACATCAGGAAAATCAGAATGGAATTAACTCATCTAAAAGTGTCATGTCTGAGATGGCCACATGTTTTTCAAAGTTTAAAGAGTCACGTCAGAGGTGACAACGTGTTTAAAAGAGTCACGTCTGAGGTGACTGAATTGGTTAAGAGCTTATAATGTTATCGTCAAAGTTTAAAGGGTCTTAAAAGTAAAATGTTCAAAATGACTGTAAACTCACTAAGTGTGACCCATTCGCACGATTGGATCATGGTTATGGACCAACTATGCGAATGGCCCCAATCGGCCGAATGGACATGAGAATGATCCATTCGACCGAATAGAAGGGGGAGAATGAAGCATTCGACCGACTAAGGCTCAGTCGGTCAAGAAAGATGCGAATGAAAGAGACCGAATGAGGAAGTCGACCGACTGAGACTCAGTCGGCCGACTGAATGCGATTGACTAGGCCAATCGTACGACTGAGACTCAGTCGCCAATGAACTGAGCGAATGAGGCCAGTCGGCCGATTGAACTTAGGTTCAGTATTTAAGGGCCTCAGTCGAACGCATGTTCCTCATCACACCAAAATCGCACCCAAATCGCATTCTTCCCGTTACTCTGCCAAAAATTGCTACAGATCCTGATTTACATTGCTGTTGAGTTTCTTACATTCGAGTGACGATTTTACAGGTACATTACTCTTGAATCTTACCAAAATCAGAAGATTAAAGAACCTACATAAGAGACACTCGATTGAATCAAGAACCGAACTGTGAAATGACCTAATCACCTCCGTAAACTAAGCAAAATGTTAAAATTAAGTTTAATAGGTTATTAGTGACAAGTAGGCGAGTCTAATGGACCATTAAACACTGTTAAATGACTTAAATTGGTCAAGATTCGACCCACAGGCGATCGAACAGTGGGGCAAGCGACTGGTCGTTCGAATGAACTCCAATCGCTCGATTGAACCTTGCGATTGGGTCATTCGGCCGAATGAACCACCAAATGAGTTCAGTCGGCTGACTGAACCAATCGAAAACTCAGTCGGCAGATTGAACTCAATCGCATTTCTCATTCAACGAATGAACTCAGTCGTACTTAAGAACAACCGAATGACTCCAGTCGCATGATTCATTCGCATGAATGAATCATATGGAAGTGAAACACTACACTTAGAACTGAATTCTGATGTATTATGTACTAATGATCATGTGTTTTGTGTTTAGGAAAAATGGCTGACAGATGGTCTTTAATCCAAAGCACAACATATGTGCCCATTTGGACCACACAACTCGGAACGAGGCCAAGTTCTCCGAGATTATAGCCTCCTCAAATGCTCACGGATGCATAAGGCTATATCTACACCGTGCACGCCTTACAAATCACTACACCAGGCATTCTGGGAGAATGCCTCAGTGGATCGCTCTCGTGAGCCATACAGCATCGAAGCACCATTATGGGTCAAGCTATCGACATTACCGCTACTGACATCCAAAGAATCCTTGAGTTGGGGATGACTCCACTCACCCCACTAAGTTAACACCTTTGACAGTGAGAGGGTGATTCCTCCGAATCAAGTATGCGGGGGACATTAACTCGGGGGTGCTAAATAAAGCAACCTGTGCCCACAATACAAATATCTGGCACATGTGATTCTTAAGTGCATTGCTTCGAGAAGGGGTGGTTTCGATGACCTATTAGATCAGATACAAAATGCCTTCGTGGCTCTGGTGCTGAACCACCCTTTCAGCTTCTCGAATATGATCTTTGCTTATTTGGTAGATAACATTGAAGCAAAAGGGAATGAAGGTTTTTGTATGTATCCAAGGTTTCTTCAGATGATATTCAATGAGAAGTTGCTCTGCTCCCCAAGGAAAGTCACGATGCAGTGACTTTGGAACTTATGGATGACACTACTTTGTGTAGGATGGTGGTGTACCGGGGCAAGCAAGTGAAGCCCCAAGCAAAGAGGCTGATTGCCATTTAGCAGATGAAAGTTATGTGGCACCGGGGAGACGCCAATGGCGTCACGAGGATAGTGACTCCGACGTGGAGCCAATTGTCCTACCCACTGATGATTCAGATGATGATGATAGTGGGGTGCCGAAGACAATATGCATGTTCCACAGAGAGGCACTACGTCTGATGTCGTGCCTCCAGCATCCGCCCCGGCTGCAGAAGTTACCGAATCAGCTGGGTTTCATCATGATTTGTCCTTGAGACAGAAGTAGAAGAAGAAGAGTCTGATGAGGAGCCCCTCACCAGGACTGTGGGAAGAAAAGTGGTTCCCACAGTACATGGGCTTCGGGTGGTTGGTGAGCACCCAAGAGACTCTGGAGAGACAGAGACCGACCCGACCTATGCTCCAGGGTCAATCGGCAGGGTAGGAGGGGGAGCATCCACCTCGAAGGGAACGAGGAGAAAACGGATGGCTCAACCCATGGGCAGAAACCAAAGAAGAAGCGTCGTTTGACCTTCATCACTACTACCTCAGCCACTACAGCCACCACCACCACCACACCACTACCACCTTTCAGACACACCATCCACCACCATAGCCACCACAGCCCCCACAATAACCACAGACACCACCAGACCAACCACCACAATACAGATCCCAGCCACCACTACATCATTCACCCCTCACTCACCACCACTATCATCCCGACCTGACCCGATATTCACCACAGCCACCACCACCACCACTAGCCACCAAACCGAGCCCTCAGCCTATCCCTCATTCACTTACAGATCACCTCTACCTACAGTTGCGGTAGAAGAACAGTTGTCGGCACTAAACAGAATGGTAATGCGTTTGCTGGCTGCCGATGAGGAAAAGGCCTCCCAAATCCGCCAGCTTACTGACCTGACTGCTGCACAAACTCACCAAATTGCAGAGCAGGCTCAAGTGATAGAAAGGCAGGCCCGACAGATGACTGCCCAAAGCAACGAGATAGCCCTTCTCTAAGCTCAAAGCGTCACCTCAGGGAAGAAAATAGAGGAGTTGGAAAAGGCTAAAAAGACCATTTTGCTAAAGCTGAAAGGATCGAAGGAGGAGCCATAAAGATAAGGGATGGGGACAGAAATGATGATGATGATGAAGATGATGATGATGATGATGAGAGTGAAACTGACGAAGAGAAAACTGAAGAATGGCACGAAGATGATGACACTGACGGAGGAGAAGCAGCTGAATCTGTCTCAGCTCCAGGGCAAGAGAAAAGATCAAAGAACAGACAAGATCTGCCAGCTTCTGCTTCTGCACCTCCATGTGATGAGCCGAGTATTCAGGATAAAAGTAAATAGTAGATGTTATGTATTTATTTACTTTTGTATTCTGTATTGAAAAACCATGTATTAAATGTTTATATTAAGTTAATGCATTTCGTTTGATAAATTACTAATGATTTGAGTGTGAAATGTGTAAATCAAACAGATCCAAATTACAAAAGAGATGAGTTTGATATTGCTCCCCTTCAGCAGGTCAAGTCTCAACTCACAATGGTTCTTGATCTGCAAGGGATTGTCAGAAGGTCAGTGAGTTATACCCCTGAAGAAGAGGAAATAATTCACGATCTATCAAACGAGCAACTGGCAAAAATTTTCAAGCTCAATCCTGATGAAATAGTGAAAGATGCTCCGACATGTAATTCTACCTGTGATGACGAGCTAAATGACGTTGATGAAATAGAGATAGAAGATGTCACTGCAGAGCACTATCCTCAGTATGCTGACAATGAGGGCAATGTGGTTCCCAATCTGGGTGAATCCCTTGTCGGTGATACATTTGAGGTGTTAGACAAAATGGAGCAAGAGTCAGAGAAGACAGAGGGAATGGCCCAAGCCTCAAAGGATGATGTTGATATCCGTAAGGCTGAATGGGCTGCATGTTTTAAAGAAGTTAGAGCCCAACGTGCTGCACCGAAGAAGGATGCCTACACCAAGATCTACAGAGTCAAGAAACATCTTAAGGTGTCAGGCAGGATTATAGCATGGGCATATTTTGATGATCTTAACGTTTATGCCATTAAGAGGGAGAAGGGCATAGAGTACTTTAGATTTCCACATGATCTAAAGACTCTACCAGGTTTTGAGCTCAACCAGCTAGCCAAATTGAAGCTGTTGTATGCTGACCCGAGAAAGATGTCAGGCTGGTTTGAGGCTGCCCTAAAGAAAGAGTACCACACCAGGTGGATTAACTTCAGACCTCAACAACCTACAAGGTATATTAGAAGGTCTGAGATGGATGCCATTACTGGAAAACCAAAGATAGTGTTGAAGTGGAATCCTCCGCGCACAATGTCAAGAATCCCACTCCGGGAAATGACAAAGGATTTCACACCACACTTTAAGTGGTGGTACTACGATTGGAGAACAGCAGAAGCGGTCATAGTTCTAAATAAAGAGGGCCAAATGGATACAATCAGAGTATTCGACCCGATGTGGCTTACCAACTTGTCGAAAAAGGATGTCTATACACTATACAAGTGGCCACTGTTCTATGATACGCAAGATATTGTACAGGCCCTCCAGTTCCAAATGTCATAAGACTTTGCTTCGCGTTTGATATTCACGCGGGAGTCACAAAAGAGGACAAGTACAAGAAATATGAGGAGGTAATGAAGAAAACAAGACATTAGAGAGATCTAGGTCCAAGGGGGAGTTTGTTGATACATGTATGTCCCTAGATCATGATATGTGATGTAATAGATCTTGTTTGGTATGATTAATGAAATGATATTGATTGTTTGTTAGTTAAAATGTTTAATGTTTCATTAATGAGTCGACATTGAATTGGTTAATTAGGTTAGTGATTGCTTGAATGATTACACATAATGTTTATTAATAATACATTCAAACTTAACATAATGAAGTTCTCATGCAAATGGCTCATGCGAATGAACCATACGCATGAATACTTCACACGATTGACTCAGTCGCACGATGAACCAGGAGACTGATCAGTCGTACGATTGTAACATAAGATTGGCTCAGTCGCACGACTGAACACTCAGTCGTACGAATGAATCAACCGCATGGCTCAATCGCACGACTGAACCATACTGATGGTTCAGTCGCACGATTGATAAACCAACCTATAAATACAACTCAATTCGTGAAAAACGAGGACTCTCGATTAATACGATTCCAGACGTACCCTAGCCGTCCAGAAACCTCCGAATTCGTTCTCCAAGTTCATAGAACACATTAGATCGATTCCAAATCGATTTCTAACGTTAGTTTCAATTCTTGATTGATTCTTCGTGTGTTCTCACTGATTGGATCGCCGATCAAATAGGATTCCGCACTATTTGATCTGGTTTACACGCTAATCACTAGGTATTTCGTTCAAATACCAGGTCCTAACATACCTAAAACCCTAATAACATTAATATTAACATATCACATAGTTAAGTTAGGTTATTAGTCCATTAAGTGGTTTGGTTCTTGTTTGGTCCAACATTTTCAATTAGGGCACCGTTCAATCAGATTTTGGTGAGATTCCAACTCATTGTACCTGTATAATCACTCACCAATGTCAGAAGATTAACAGAAACCAGAAGTTTTGGTCTAAGAAAATTTCGGCAGCGTAACGGTAGTCTGTGTGATATGAGGGCGATTAGGGGGTGAAGAGTCGAATGCGATCGACTATGGCCCTATTTATACTAAATCTTATTTCAATCGGTTGAATGGACCATACAAATGAGCTCAGTCGGCCAACTGAACCAATCGCAGGCTTAGTCCACCGATTGAACTCTGTCACCTGCTCAGTCTCCTAACTGAATCCAGTCGCATGACAGGACAACCGACTGAACACAATCGCATGCTTCAATCGCATGAATGAACCAGAATGAATTCAACCAAGTTAATTAGAATAGATTTGTGTCGTGTGATTATCTAACGTTTATGTGTTTTGTGTTACAAATTAATGGCTGATAGATGGTTTATCAACCCCAACCACAACATCTGAGCCCACCTAGATTCCACAACTCGGAATGGTGCCGAGTTTGCAGGTATTATCGCTTTCCTTAGGCGATCCAGGATCCATCAGGCTATTTCTACACCATGCACCCCTTACAGGTCTATACAACAGGCCTTATGGGAGAATGCATTGGTTGACCGGTCACGTGAGCCGTACTGTATAAGGAGTTCCATCTTTGGTTTGGACATAGATATCACGGCTGAAGACATTCAGCGTGTACTTAGGTTCGGAGATGATACAGACCACCCCACTAGACTTCACCCACTGACGGTGAGAGGGTGCTTCATGAGAATGAAGTACGCTGGGGATATCAAGTCAGGGATCCTCAACAAGAGCAACATGTGTCCCTAGTACAAGTACTTGGCACACGTCATCCTCAAGTGCCTAGCATCACGAAGGGGTGGGTTCAATGACCTATCAGACAAGATTCAGAACGCCTATGTGGCACTGGTTCTAAACCACCCCTTTAGTTTTTCTAGCATGATCTTATCTTACCTTATAGAGAACTTGGAGGCCAAGGGCAAAGAGGGTTTCTCCATGTACCCTAGGTTCTTACAGATGATCTTTGACGAGAAGCTGCCCTCGCTGCCAAAGGAGAGCCACGATGCTATGGCATTAGAGATTATGGATGATACGACACTTGGTCGTATGAAGGTTTACCGGGGAAAGCAAGTCAAGCCCCCGGTAAAGAGACTTATAGGCCATCTGGCCAAGGTGGACTACGTGGTGCCAGGGAGGCGTAAACGGCGTCACATAGACAGTGATTCGGATGTTGAACAGTTAGAGCTCCTGGAGGATGACTCCGACGACGACAGCGGTGATGGTGGAGATGCAGGGCCCACTCAACCGAGGGCCCCCAGTGCTGATATAGCATCTCTGGCATCCACCCAAGGTGGAGTAGAGGCTGCCGGGTTCCATCAGGACTTTCGTCCTGATGAGGAGGAGGATACAGATTAGGAGACCCTAATCCGCACTGTGGGGAGCTGGGTGGTTGCCATCGACCGAGAGGAGGTTGGTGGACGCCCCGGCGAATCTGGGGAGGCTGACACTGATCCTACTAATGCTCCTGATCAGTCCAACAGTGTTTTAGGGGGAGCATCCACCTCGAGGGGATCGAGGAAAAAGGATGGCTTAGCCCCACGGGTTGAAGAAGAAGAAGAAGAAGATGATCTTCATAACCACTGCTACTACCACCTCTTCCACCACTCCACCCACTACTACCATCCCAACCACCAGATCACCTACTTCATCTATACCACCCCAATCTTCACCATCCCACCCCAATCTTCACCATCCCACCACCACCTTCATCTATACCACCCCTAATCTTCACCATACCACCACCACCTTCATCTATACCACCACCAATCTTCACCATCCACCACCACCTTCATCTATACCACCCCCAATCTTTACCACTACCACCACTAGCCATCATGCTGGACCGTCATATTACCCTTCCTATCCATTTGGATCCTCTCTACCTCCTAGTGGGATAGAGGAACAACTCTCGACACTTAACCGTATGGTGCTAAAGCTGTTGGTTGCCGATGACGAGAAGAATGCTCAGATTCATCATCTAGTATACCTTACTGCTGCCCAATCTCTGCAGATATCTTAGCAGGCACAGTTAATAGATCAGCAAGCACAGTAGATGGCTGCATAGAGCATAGAGATATCCCAACTCCAGGCACAACATGCCAATCAACTAAAAGGATAGAGGAGTTGGAGAATACCAACAAGACCATCATGCTACGGCTCAAGGGATCAAAGGATGAGCCCTTAAAGATCAAGGAAGGAGATGGAGATGATGGTGATGATGACAATGATGATAATGACGATGATGGTGATGACATTGAGGATGATACTAATATTGGAGATGATGCTGGTGATGATGATGAAGGTGACACATCTACTGTGGGTGCCACATCTGCAAGTGAAAGGAGGACGAAGAAAGCACAAGATCAAGGAGCCTCCACATCTGCCCCATCAGCAGAGGAGCATATGATCCAAGATAAGAGTAATACTTAGCTGTTTTCTGTTATTTAAATCATATGTATTTGAATCTTTTGTCATATTAATATGATGAATGTTTATATTTAATGTTGATATTTCTGTCTTGATTATTAACTAATGATTGTTGTGTTACATGTCTAAATCAAGCAGATCCAAATTTTCAGAGGGATGAACATCATGTTGCTCCCCTCCAATAGATCAAGACTCAGCTCATGATGATTCTTGATTTGCAGGGAATAGCCAGGAGATTGGTGATGTACACTCCTAAAGAAGGAGAGATCATTCACAATCTCACTGACGAGCAAATTGCTAAAATGTTCAAGCTAAATTCTGATGAGATTGTCAAAGATGCTCCAACGGTCCAAGATGAAAGTAACGATGAGATCAACGACATTGATGAGATCGAGATAGAAGATGTCACAGACCAACACTATCCAGAGTACACTGACATTGAAGGTAATGTCGTTCCCAATCTGGGTGACAAACCTTGTCAGTGAATCTTTTGAAACTCTGGATAGAATGGAAGAAGAGTCTGACAAGACTGAAGAGAAGGACCAAGCCTCAGATGCTAAAGTTAATATCAGAAAGGCTGAGTGGGTTGCATGCTTTGAACAGATAAGAGCCCAACGCAGTGCTTCAAAGTCGACTGTCTACACCAAGCTGTTCAAAGTGAAGAAACATCATAAGGTGTCGAGCAAAATCATCGTGTGGGCATATTTTGAAGATCTCAACGTTTATGTAGTTAAACGTGAGAAAGGGATCGAGTACTTCAGGTTCCCACACGACCTGAAGACTCTTCCTGGATTTGAGCTGAACCAGTTAGCGAAGCTGAAATTGCTATACGCTGATCCACGCAAGATGTCTGGATGGTTTGAAGTAGCTCTTAAAAGAGAGTACCACACCAGATGGGTCAACTTCAAACCTCAACAGCCAACAAGGTATCTCAGATGGTCTGAGGTTGATCCCATTATTGGAAACCCAAAAATAGTGTTGAAGTGGAGTCCACCACGAACAATGTCAACGATCCCTCTATGGGAGATGCCATAGGACTTCACTCCACACTTCAAATGGTGGTACTATGATTGGAGGACAGGAGAGGCAGTCATAGTCTTGAACAAGAATGGTGTAATGGAAACCATCAGGGTGTTTGACCTAATGTGGCTCACAAACTTGTCTGCAGATGATGTATACACATTATAGAAGTGGCAACTGTTCTGTGACACTCAAGATATTATACAAGCTCTACAATTCCAGAATGTGATACGACTCTACATTGCTTTTGAGATACACGCAGGCATCACAAGAGAAGAGAAGTACAAGAAGTATGATGAGGTTATGAAGATGGTAAGACATTAGATGGAACTAGGTCCAAGGGGGAGTTTGTAGGTACATGTGTCCATAGTTTCTAAACTTAATGTAATATGTCTTTAATGTCTTACACTTATGTAATAGTTGGGTACTTAATGAAATGTAAATGTTTGGTTGTGATTATAATGTTTAATATTCATTAATGAGTTGTTTAGCACATATTGAATTGATTATATAGGATTGTGGTTGTTTGAACTATTATAAATAATGTAATAATATTGAATACATTCAAACTTAGTAAGATGA
The DNA here is from genome assembly GCA_025506515.1 of Flaveria trinervia. Classification (NCBI taxonomy): domain Eukaryota; kingdom Viridiplantae; phylum Streptophyta; class Magnoliopsida; order Asterales; family Asteraceae; genus Flaveria; species Flaveria trinervia. The sequence continues at coordinate 26,613,747 of CM046442.1, read as the reverse complement.
AGTGCCCATGCGTCCAAATGGACCATGCGTCCAACAGTGGTCATGTGTGCCCCAACAGTGGTCATGCCTCCGAATGGACCATGCGCCCCAACAATGGTCATGCGTCGGAATGGCCATGCGACTAAGTGTCCATGCGCCTAAATGGTCCATACGCCTGAACAACTTCATGCGAATGACTCAGTCGCACGACTGAACACTCAGTCATTCGAATGGATCAACCACATGGCTCAACCCAAATAAGCAACCCTAACCTATAAATACCACCTAATTCATGGAAAAACAAAAGGATTGAACACACTTTGACTACAGATGTACCCTAGCCATCTAGAGACCTCTAAGATCATACTCCAAGTTCATAGATCGTAGTAGATCGATTCCTAATCGATTCTTAATGTTAGATTCAATATATAATTGTTTCTATGTGCGTTCTCACTGATTGGATCAACAATCAAATAGGATTCCGCACTATTTGATTTGGTATACATGTTAATCAGTTAGTATTTCATTCGAGTACACGATCCCTAACATCTATCCTTACAGTGGCCAGTTGTGATTACCACTTACTTTACTCTTCATATCTAATCATTTTCTATCCTTACTACCTCAGTATCTAAGTTTGCTAAAACCACATAACATGCATACATAATACCAGTTAACATTAAGAAAACATCTGATCGCACATATCTACTCGAACTGGCATTTTTCCCTTTGTCCTATTCTCAGTTGAAGTTTAGGTTTATTTTGAAAATATTTATCCAATTCACTTAAACTTTGGCTCTAATACCAACTTCTAAGGGCCGATTCCCGGGACGCTTACAGTTAGTTATTCATGGTACATTAAACATATATTTAAGTTTAAGTTTGCTTACAGTTAGTCATTCATAGTATAACCTCATATTGCACATATCGCACATATCGCACATATCGCATGTATGTGTAGTCATATAGACTAACTTCCCCTGTGTGTGAACAGTTAACGGTTAGCTAAGATTGCACGTTGTAAGCACACAGTTGAGCTAAAAACTCTTATTGAGTCAGGAACCTCCTTCATTTGCTTGCAAGACTTTTCGTTCATTCATTCATCATGTTCCACTTCATTATCTTAATCATTCGCTTCGTTAAGATAATACTTACGCCATAATACGTAATAAGGAACATAAGGAAACATATCATACACAAGAATAACATCATCACACGTCATCATACACATCACATAACATATCATCCACCATTATAAAGTCAACTTACATTAGCCTCGGGAACCTCCCAAGTCCAAGCTAACACTTTACTTTTCCTAAAATTCAGAAAAAAAATTCAAAGTCTTAGGCAAATGGGCACAATGAAGGTGCATGGCCTTCTGTGCGCATGGGAATACTTAGGTGCATGGGAAAATTTCTGGGTGCATGGGCACTATTGGGGCACATGACCCAACACTTAGTGTTTTTAAGGCATTTCTAGGCGCATGAGCACTATGCAGGCACATGAGTGCCTAGGCGCATGAGCAGTTTTGGGCACATGGACACCTAGTCAAATTCAACCTAATATAGGCACATGGATACTATTTGGGCGTATGGGTTTTGGGCGCATGGGAGTATACCTAGGCAATCTAACCGTTGGCTACTTGGGCCATATTTCAGGTGCATGGGCAACCAACTCACACTAACAACATAATAATCAGTCCCAACATCAACTCAACATGTTTTAAGCCTAGTTCTAGCATTCTAAGCAACAAAACTTGAACGTAACACAATCATAACATCATAATTCTCCCAAATCATACCCCACCCATAGTCACACATACCATTCATATGGGTATCAAAACCCATTTTCATAAAAACATCCATACATGCATTTCCATCCCTAAAATCAGTAAAAATGTAAAAAGGGGGTTCTAGAACTCAACTTATGCCACTTTTGTCTAGACTCTTCACACCTAAATGCAAATTGAGTTCAATGCCTATAAACCTATAAAAAATACACACATCCAAACACATAAGCATACAACTCAGGCATAGACTGGCCAAGACCACCATAAAATGATAAATTCTTACCTGAATTCGGCCTTCATCTTTTTCTCTCTATAACCAAAGCTTCCTCTGCTTTCACTCTCTAGAAATTTTAAAATACGAGAAAGAAGGAATAAAAGTGTAGAAAAAGAAGGAAATGCAATTTAAACTATGTTGAGGGGTTACAAATGTAAAAAAGACAAAATATAATATTATTTTGTACAAAAGTGGGCATGGCCGCCCACACTTCCTACACACCACTTTTCATTATGATTTTAGAGAGAGAGAAAGAGCAAAGCTCTTGGGTTTTTAAAGAAAGATGAAGAAGAAACTAGAATCAAGGTTGTATGCTATGCCTCGGTGTATGCTTATGTGTTTGTATGTGTGTTATTGGTGTTTAGGTTGTGCTTTTGGTGGGTTTCTAGGTCATTAAAATCTATTACATTTGGGTTTTGAAGAAGTTCATACGAAAGTTATCAAGGTGAGTTTTAGAACCCCCTTTTTACATGTTTTAACCGATTTTGGTGTCGGAAATACATGTATGAATGTTTTTATATGAATGTTTTTGTACCCGTATGTATGTGTATGTGTGAATGTGGGTGGAGTATGAATTGGGTGCTTCATGATGTTATGATTATGTTATGTGCATGTTTGGTGCGTAGAATGATAGAACTAAGCTTGAAATATGTTTGTATGATGATTTGGGTTGATTATGATGTTGATAGAGTGAGTTGATTGCCTATGCACTTGAAATTAGCCCATGGGCCCAATAGTCAAAATTTCCTAAGTGTTGTCCCATTTACCCAAAACCTATACGCACAAATAATTCCCATGCACCAAGAATTTGGCTTGAAATTTAGTAAGTGTCCATGCGCCTAGGTTGCCCGTGCGCCCAGGCACTCATGCACCTGCATAGTGCCCATGTGCCTAGAATTTGGAGAGAATGACTAAGTGTTAGGTCATGCGTCCAAATAGTGCCCATGCGCCTGAAAGTTCTCCAAGCACCCAAGTGTTCCCATGCGCCTGCATAGTGCTCATGCGTCTATTCCTTATAATATTTTCTGAAATTTGGGGAAAAAGTAAAGTGTTAAGTTTGACTTGGGATGTCTCAGGGTAGATGTAAGTTGACTTTGTGATGATGGATGATAAGTTATGTAATGTGTATGATGATGTGTGATGATGTTATGCTTATGTATTATATGTTTCGTAATGTTCCTTATTTAGTATTATGATATGACTTTACGTGGTATGGATATGTTAATGAACGTAAATATTATCTTAACGAAGCAAAATATTTAGGATAATGAAAGTGGAACATAATTAGGGACGAATGAAAAGTATTGCAAGCAAATATAGGGAGGTTCACAACTCATTGAGAGTTGTTAGCTCAACTGTGTGTTTACAGTGTGTGATCTTGGCTAACCCTTAAGAGTTCACACACAAGGAAGTTAGTCTGTGTGACTTTTCCATATGTGCAATATAGGCGATATGGGGTCCTTGTCGCTTAACCCTAGATGCTATGGCTTTGTGCCCCAGAGGGTGGTTAAGCATGCGACATAATCTAGATACAAGTGAAAGATAATAAATGTACGAAAAGTGTGATATGTATGATATGAACGATGACGGGAGATAATAAATAGTAAATTGATGTACGTATGATGTGTGATCATGTATGAAAGAAAGAAAATGTTTTAACAAATGAAAGGTAATATAATGTTTATTTAAACTAGAACTCACTCAACAACGCTGACTTTTATGTGTTTTTCAGTTTGCAGGTAATGGTTGCCGAGGATGGCACAGGGTCAGTTACTTGGCTTGTTTTGGATGGCATGCATTATATATTGTGATGATGTTTTTGCATTGTAATGCGAACAAACAATATTTTGTAACGACTATGAGTATTGTATTAATTTGCACAAGCAATTATGAAATGGTTTATGAATTATTCTGTTGCATTGTTTTAGTAAACTTAAATATAATTTTATGTTTTATGTGTGATGATTGACCGACTATAAGCGTCCCGGGAACGGGGCCTTACAAGTTCGTATCAGAGCCAAAGTTTAAGTGAAACAGGTAAATATTTTCAAAGGAAACCTAATATTAATCTAAGAAGGACAAAAGAGAAGGGATACCAGTCCGAGTAAGCTATCTAACATCAGGTATTTTCTTAATGTAACTGTATTACGTGCATATCTTATGTGATCTTTGTGCCTTTAGAAGATTTGGATACTGATGTAGTCAGGATAGGAAATGCTTGAGGTATGAAGAGTAAAGTAAATAGGTAATCACAACTAGCCACTTTAAATAGGGACTTATTATACTTGACAAAAACTAAGCTATTACGTTGAATGACCATATTAGTGTTTGAATCTTATAGCGTATTAGAGGATGGATGTGGTATATCTTCTAAGGTTTCACGTGGTGGAGGTCAGGGAGGTCGTGGGGGACGTTGTGCTGGACTACGGTCACAAGATGTAACACCCGGATATTTTAAAAGGCAAGAAAGAAGGAATAAAAGAGAATAAAAGAAAGAAATGTAATAGAATCCAAGTATAGGGGTCAAATGTGTAAAAAAAGACAAAAAATTTCAAAAGTGGGAGTAAAAGGTGGTAAGGCCGCCCATGTTGTCTACACAACACCTTTTTTAAACCGAATTTAGAGTGAGAAAGTGAAGAACCTTCGGTTTTAAAGAGAAGAAGAAGAAGGCTGAATTCAGGTAAGAATTTGGTGTTTTTGAATGTTCTTGACTGGCCTATGCCTCGGTTATATGTTTTATGTTTGTGTGTGTGTTAGGGTTTATTTTTGGTGGGTTTTAGGTGTTTGAACTCAATTGCAAACGGGTTTGAGGGAAGCCATACCCAAAGGCTGCTAAGGTGAGTTCTAGAACCCCCTTTTCACATGTTTTAACTGATTTTGGGCCTGGAAATGCATGTGTGAATGTTTTTATCAAATGAGTGTTGTACCCATATGTGTGTGTGTATGTGTGATTTTAGGTGGGTTTTGATTTTGGGTGTGTATGATGCCATGTTCTTGATTTATTGCTTAGAATGCTAGAACTAAGCTTAGGCCATATCTGTATGATGATTGGGAATGAATTATGTGGGTTATAGTGTGAATTAGTTGCCCATGCGCCTAAATTGTGGCCATGCGCCAACTGTCCCAACGGCCAAGTGTTTTCCCCCTGCGCCCAAAGCTGATGCGCCGTATAGTATCCATGTGCGTAGGATTAAGCCTAGAATCAGTTAAGTGTACCCAAGCGGCTAAGTCAGGCCATGTGCCTACATAGTGCCCGAACGCCCAAATGTTGCCCAAATGCTTAAGTGTTGGCCATGCACCCATATAGTGCCCATGCGCCTAGAAACTTCCCATGCACCTAAGTGTTTTCCCCCCATGCACCCAGAAGGCCATGCGCCTGCATAATGTTCATCTGCCTAAACTTAGAATATTTTTTGAACTTTGGGGAAAATGGTAAATGTAGGCTTTGACTTGGGAGGTTGCCGGGGTAATGTAAGTTACCCTATGATGTCTTATGTGATGTGATGGATGACGTATGTTATGTCATGTATGATATTATGCTTATGTTTTGTTATGTTTCATATTATGTATGCTTAGTTTCCATGGCTTTACGTGGTCTTATTATAAAAGTAAATGGAAAGTATTATGTAACGTAAAGTGGAAGATAATGAAAAGAGGAACGTAATAAAAGAAAGAATGCATGCATTAATGAAAGGGATGTAAAGAAAGTCTTGCAAGCTTATATGGAGGTTCACACCCAATGAAGGGTGTTAGCTCAACGGTGTGTTGGTTAGCTACCAAGAAGGATGCACACTAGGGTTTAATCTTTGTGATTAACCATATGTACGGGACCCTTGTCGCTATCTCGGTACTGTGGTCAGGCCACTGAGCACTATATATGGGGGTCTATTTATAAACTTCGGCCAAGTACCCGCTTTATGCATGACTATGGGGTATAGCATATGGCATTGGTCCAGAAGGTAAAGAAGTTAATGATGAATGTACGTAAGGTATGGAAATGAAGATAATGAAGGATAATAATGACGTATGATGATAAATGAATGAAAGTTAACGAACGATGATGAATTATAATAATAAACTATTATCTCTGTGTACGTATGATGTAGGATCATGTATGGAAGTAAAGGAATGGTTTTAATGAAAGAAAAGTATTTTATGTTATAACTAGAACTCACTCAGCAACACTGACCTTTACATGTTTCAGTTGGCAGGTAATTGATTGTAAGGATGGCTCGGGGTGACTACTTGGCTATTTTGGATGACATCCATTTGTATAACGATAATGTTTTTGTGATGTAATGCAACGAGTTATATTTTGTAATCTATCAACGATGTATTATTTTGCAAAAGCAATTATAATGATATGAAATGTTTAAATTAATTCTGCTGCAATGTTTTAGTAATGGTAAATGTAAATCATATGTTTTTATGTGCAATGATCGACCAGCTGTGAGCGTCCCGAGAACGGGGCCTTACAAGTTGGTATCAGAGCCAAAGTTTTAGTGAAACGGTTAAAATTTTCAAAAGAAACCTAAAAAATGATAATGGGACAAAAGGAAGGGATGCCAATCCAAGTAATGTGTGCATGAGGTATTTCCTTTAATGTTAACTGGTGTTACGTGCACATGTTATGTGGTTTATGTGCATTTAGTATTTTTAGATACTAATGTAGTCAGGATAGGAATGCTTGGGGTATGAAGAGTAAAGTAGTGGCTAATCACAACTGGCCACTGTAATTAGGGACTATATACTTGACATAAACTGAGCTATTATCTTGAATGACTATGTTCGTGTTTGAATCTTATAGCATGTTAGTGGATGGCCGGTGGTAGATCTTCAAGGCTCTAGAGGTGGAGGTCTTGGTGGACGTCGTGCTGGACCACCGACCACCAGAGGAAGGCCTCGAGCTGAAGAAGCGGCTCAAGAAGAACTTGATATCGCTCATTTGGAGGGTGATGACGAGAGTATTAATCTAAGGGCCTCGATGAAGGAGGCTGTTATAGAGGAGGTTCATCAGGTATGCAGACAATCCTACCATGTGTGGTGACCGAAGCAATCAAGGTTGTATGAGAAGGAGAAAGGAAGGAGGGGAATAGGTCATCGGGAGGGAGAGAGTAATCGAAGACTGTGATGGTTGTCTCAACCAATGAGAGGAGGAAGAAGAGTCTGTGCCAGAGGTACCACGAGGTTGTAATTACGTGACGTTTTAGATATACAAGCCCCCAACTTTCGATGGCAATAGCACTACTGCTACTACTCATTGTGGCGTGCTTGAGATGGAAGTTGTGCTGGATATCAGCGAGTGCCGGGAAGATCAGAAGGTGAAGTTTGCTACCCCCTCATTTGTGGACTCGACTATGTGTTGGTGGGACAATATCGTCCAGTTGGAAGGTAATTGATTGTTGAGGATGGCACGGGGCGACTACTAGGCTTATTTTGGATGGCATCCGTTTGTATAGCGATAATGTTTTAATGATGTAATGCAACAAGTTATATTTTGTAATTTGTCAATGATGTATTATTTTGCAAAAGAAATTATAATGATGTGAAATGGTTTAAATTTGTTCCGCTTAATGTTTTAGTAATGGTAAATGTACATTATATGTTTTTATGTGCAATGATCGACCACCTATGAGCATCCCCGAAATAGGGCCTTACATAAGAGGAAGGCCTAGAGTTGAAGAGGTGGCTCATGAAGAGCATAAACCCCTCATCCAAAGGGTGGTGATGAGAGTTCTATCTTATGGGCCTTGGTGAAGGAGGATGTTGTAGAGGAGGTTCACCGGGTCATGAGGAAGGTCTTACCGTTTGTGGTGACTGAAGTGATAAAATCTATGAGGGAAGGAGAAAGGAAGGAGAGGAACAGGTCTTCAAATTTTGATGGCAATGGCAATGCTGCTGCCATTCACGGTGGGTGAGAGAGAGGAGATTGTTCTTGATATCAGCAAGTGTTAGGAGGATCAAAAGGTGATGTTTCTCACCCATTCATTTGTGGACTCGGCTCTGTGCTAGTGGGACAATATCGTCCAAGCTGATGGTATTCAAGCAATTGGAAGAATGAGGTGTCTAGAGCTGAAGAAGTCGGTCAGAGGAGTTTTGTCAGCACCGGGAGTTGGACAAGGTGGAGAGGGAGTTCTTGCAGTTCGAAGCGGGAACAATGATGCATTAGCCATACACCACCAAGTTTAATGAGATGGCAAGACTTGGTGCCAGATCAGGTGACGTCTGTCATGAAAGATCAAGAGATACATCCAAGGACTGCCGGCGGATATTAGCAGGCATATAATCACCACCCAGCCGAGTACGTTCAGGTCAGTGGTTGATCTGGCTAGAAGGTTGTAGGATGAATAGGAGGTGGTGGTGGCTGGGTGAGCAAGAAAGGTGGTGTGACCGTAACTAGAACAGGAAATGGTTTGGACGTGGCAGAGCCACTCCAAACAATAAGATTGCGAAGGTGGATGACCAGCGTGTGGTCACACCCGGTGCGGTGTCAAAAAGGTGTGGTAAATGTGGGAAGGAGCATTTGGGAGAATGCAAATGGGGATCAAACATCTGCTTCAAATATGGGAAGCCGAGGCATATAGAGAGTGAGTCTTGGATTATAAGGTGTTATAATTGTGGAGAAAATGACCATCTAAGCAGGGAGTGCAAGAAGCCGAAGGCGGATAGTTTCGGGGCAAGGAAGATGACCAAAACCGAGGGGCAAAGGGCCAGCGCCAAGATATTCATGATGACTCAGGATGAGGCTAGGACGGACCTTGATGTTGTGTAAGGTACTTTTCTAGTAAACCAAACTCTAGCTTCTATATTATTAAGTCTTGTGCTAGTAAGACTTTTATTTTTGTTGTTTTCTGTGGTAAATTGCTTGTTAGTAGTAAGAGTATAGATAAGTCCTTCGATGTAGAAACTGCCATAGGTAAGTCTACCAGGATTGTTAGTGATCTGATAGAAGGTTGTGAAGTAGGACTAGAAGGTCATAAGTTTCCTACTAGACTATTTATGATGACCTTTGGTGGGTTTGATGTAGTCCTACGATGGATTGGTTGGCATACTACGAGGTGAACATTGTGTGTCGTAAGAAGATGATTAGATCGACAACGCCCGACAGAAGTCTAGTGACGATCTACGGTGATCGATGTACAACGATTCCAAAGGTGATTTGATGGCGGTGGTGGGAAACTCCATTAGGCATGGATATAGTGCCGACATGGCCTACGTGAAGGATATGGATACACCAACACCACAACTATTCGATGTACCAGTTGTGTGTGACTTTTTGGACGTGTGCCAGCAGATCGTGAGATCGAGTTTCAGATTGACTTGGTACCAGGTGCCCAGACTGTTGCTAAGGCACCATATCGGCTGGCTCGGACCGAGATGAAGGAGTTGATGGAGAAATTGCAAGAGTTGCTGGATAAAGGGTTCATTAGACCGAGTATCTCTCCTTGGGGTGCTCCGCTCTTATTCGTGAAGAATCGGTATCCATTACCAAGATTGATGACTTATTTGATCAGCTCCAAGGTGCCAGTTGGTTCCAAAGGATAGACCTTGATTTGGTAATCATCAATTAAAGGTGAAGGAGCAAGTATTCCTAAAACAGATTTTCTTACGTGTTATGGACACTACGAGTTTCTCATTATGTCTTTTGGTCAACCAACATGCCGGCTGCTTTTATGGACTTAATAAATCGAGTGTGTGGGCCAATGTTGGATAAATCAGTGATTGTGTTCATTTATTTATCCTACTTTATTCAAAGAGTGAGGAGGAGCATGTTGGTTACATTCGAGAGGTGTTAGAGACATTGAGAAAGGAGAAGTTGTATGCCAAATTCTCCAAGTACACATTCTGGATACGCAAGGTTCAATTCTTGGGTCATGTAGTGAATCCTGAGGGGATTATGGTTGTCACACCCCGAGAATCGCAGCGGAAGGTCATGAAACGTGGTGTTAACGGAAGTTGGAGTTAATCCAATGATTTTAGTCAAAACGAATAATTAAATAGTTGTTTGAGAAAGAAATATCCATTAAATACATTTAAATGTAATATGGTAGTAATAGCTTAAACTTTTACCGTCTCATGATTAGTCAAAGAACAACGTCCCCATCATCAAATTATTACTACTTGAAAATATTTTACACATTTTATCCTCCAAAGACTTATTCCATAAAATTCCACCCAGAGCTTACCTATAACCCTGAAAAGAATGAAGGGTAGTAAAGTCAACATAAAGTTGGTGAATGATCGGGGTTTTCAGTCTTATAAACAATTTGTTTCAAAATAATATGATGTAACGTGATATAATATACTCAACAAAACTAGCTAGGTACTAGATTAATTAGGTCATATGTCCATAATCAAATCACGAAACATGTCGTTGCCCCACAATAGTCCAAACATATAAATTATCTCGTAAGAACCTCGCCAGTGCAACTGATCGCGAGAGCGGGCCATTATAACCCGATAGATCCACCATATAGTATGTGGTCTTCCCGAGGTTAATGATTATGGGGGAATTTAGGGGCTTAATAATATACATATATACTATTGACCCAACTTATACCTTCATAACATGTATCAATCCGTTTTATCCATCATATATAGTTTTTCATGCTTTTCCCCTGAACTTTTAAAAATTTTACAATATTAAAAATGGGGCCGAAGGACTCACCTTGGATGCAATTAAGGTAAAGTCAATATGTTATGCTCTGATTGAACGAACCCCAAATATATGCATCTTGATCAATATATAATAATTCATGCTTATAAGAACATTTTTCACCCCACTTATTTGGTTACTTTGAGAAAATATTTTGATCAATTTCTTATAAAAGTTTATTTATTGCTTGTTGTTGTGTAAGGTACTTTTTAGTAAACCAAACTCTAGCTTCTATATTATTAAAGTCTTGTGCTAGTAAGAGTTTTATTTTGTTGTTTTCTGTGCTAAATTGCTTGTTAGTAGTAATAGTATAGATAAGTCCTTCGATGTAGAAACTGCCATAGGTAAGTCTACCAGGATTGTTAGTGATCTGATAGAAGGTTCTGAAGTAGGACTAGAAGGTCATAAGTTTCCTACTAGACTGTTTGTGATGACCTTTGGTGGGTTTGATGTAGTCCTACGGATGGATTGGTTGGCATACTACGAGGTGAACATTGTGTGTCATAAGAAGATGATTAGATCGATAGCGCCCGACAGAAGTCTAGTGATGATGTAAGGTGATCGATGTACAACGATTCCAAAGGTGATTTGATGGCGGTGGTGGGAAACTCCATTAGGCATGGATGTAGTGCCTACATGGCCTATGTGAAGGATGTGGATACACCAACACCACAACTATTCGATGTACCAGTTGTGTGTGACTTTTTGGACGTGTTTCCAGCAGACCGTGAGATTGAGTTTCAAATTGACTTGATACTCGATACCCAACCTATTGCTAAGGCATCATATCGGTTGGCTTTGACCGAGATGAAGGAATTGATGGAGCAACTACAAGAGCTGTTTGATAAGGGCTACATTAGACAAAGTATCTCTCCTTATGGTGCTCTGGTCTTATTCGTGAAGAATGAGGATGGTAGTACGAGGATATGCATTGACTACACCGAGTTAAATAAGCCGGCGGTGAAGAATCGGTATCCATTGCCGAGAATTGATGATTTGTTTGATGAGCTCCAAGATGGCAGTTGGTTCTTCATGATAGACCTTCGATCTAGTTATCATTAGTTGAAAGTGAACGAGCAAGATATTCCTAAAACAGCTTCTTATACGTGTTATGGACACTACGAGTTCCTCGTTATGTCTTTTGGTTTCACCAATGCGGCAAAAACTTTTATGGATTTGATGAATCGAGTGTGTCGGGCGATGTTTGACAAATCAGTGATTGTGTTTATCGATGATATCTTGATTTATTGGAAGAGCGAGGAGGAGTATGCCGATCACATTCAGACGTTGTTGGTGACATTGAGAAAGGAGAATTGTATGCTAAGTTCTCCAAGTGCGTGTTCTGGTTGCACAAAGTTCAGTTCTTACGTCATGTGGTGAATCCTGTAGGGATTATGGTAGACCCGGCAAAGGTGAAAGTGGTAATGCAATGGAAGTCTCCAAAGACGACATCCGAGATCTGTAGTTTCTTAGGATAGGCGAGATAGTACAAAAGACTATCCAAGGCTGCTCTAAGATAGCTTCTCTGTTGACCAAGTTGACCCGTAAAGACGTGAAGTTTGTATGGGGTCAAGAGCAAGAGAAGGCTTTTGACGAGTTAAAGGCAAGGTTAACTCAAGCTCATGTCTTGTCATTACCCGAAGGAAGTGAGGATTTGGTGGTTTATTCAGATGCTTCTTACTCGGGGTTGGGCTATGTGTTGATGCAGCGAGGAAAGGTTATAGCCTACGCATCCCAACAGCTAAAAGTTCATAAGGTTAATTATCCTACCCATGACTTGGAGCTAGCGGTCGTGGTCTTCATGTTAAAGATTTAGAGGCACTACCTATACGGAACGAAGTGCACTATCTTCACTCACCACAAAAGCTTGAAGTACTTCTTCGAGCAAAAGGATTTTAGCATGACGCAAAGGAGATGGTTGGAGCTCATAAAGGACTATGATTGCGAGATCCATTACTATCTGGGCAAAGCCAATATGGTGGTGGACGCCTTTAGCCGAAAGGAGAGGCCTAAACCAATTCGGTGAAGGCTTATCAATTAGTTATGACCTCCGACGTGATGAAGTAGGTCAAGGAGTTTCAAGAGAAAGTGTTGAAAGAAGATCATCTTGACTCCGAAAGGATGAGATTTATGGTCGGAGAGTTGGGTGAAAACACTGTTGATGTTAGAACCCAATCCAAACAGATGTCGATTCCAGTTTTGGGTATCTACGTGGAAAGATCATAGAAGAAGCTCATAAAACTCGATACTCTATCTATCCTGGTGCGACAAAGATGTATTAGGATATGAAGAAAGATATTGGTGGCCAGGTATGAAGTGTGACGTAGCGGAGTATGTGAGTGGCTGCCTTACTTGCTTGCAAGTGAAGGTAGAGCATGAGAAGCCATATGGGAAAATCCAACCTTTGGACATACCTGAGTGGAAGTGGGAACATATCACTATGCACTTCATCACGAAGTTATCGCGTACTGCAACAGGGTATGATGCCATATAGGTGATAGTGGATTGTTTAACAAAGATGTGCTCACTTTCTACCAATCCGCAAGACGTATTTATCCGACAGGTTGGCTGATCTATTCATCAAAGAGATTGTAATTGTCATGGTGTGCGGTGTCTATTGTGTCTTAGCGTGATACTCGGTTTACATCTAAGTTCAGGAAGAAATATCATGATGCTATGGGATGAGGTTACACATTAGCATGGTTTATCATCCTCAGACAGATGGTCAGTCGGAAAGAACCATCCAGACATTAGAAGATATGCTTCGGGCAAGCGTCATTGATTTTGAAGGAAGTTAGGATGACCATTTATCGTTAGCTTAATTCTCATACAATAACAGGTATCATGTCTGTATTGGTATGCCCCCTTATGAGATGTTATACGGTAGGAGATGTAAACCACTCATATGTTGCGGTGATATTGGCCATAAGGAGTTAGGTAGTGTCGAGGTGATCGAGGCTACGACTAAGAAGCTGGAAAAGGTCAAGGCCTTTATGAACACAACTAAAGATAGACAGAAGTTATATGCTGATAAAAGACGTAGACTGATTGAATTCAAGGTGGGTGATAGGGTTATGTTGAAAGTCTCACCTTCGAAGGGTATCATTTGTTTCCGAAAGCGGGGAAAGTAAAGCCCAAGGTATGTAGGGCCTTTCTGAATCATTGCTCGAGTAGCAGACGTGTCCTATAGGTTGGAGTTACCCAATGAGTTAAGTGGAATTTATCTGACATTCCATGTATCTCATATGTGGAGGTGTCCAGCCAATGAAGATATGGTCATACCACTAGAGGATATTAAAGTAGATGAACAACTCAATTACATGGAGCAACTGTGGTGATTATTGACCGGAAGGAAAAAAGGTTACAGAATAAAGTGGTTCCTTTGGTGCGAGTACAATGGAGACACCGAAAAGGATCCGAGTTTACATGGGAGACTGAGCATATTCAAGGACGAAACTATATAAGGCAGGTGGACTTATAACACCCGGAAATTTTAAAGATGTAAAACAAAGAATAAAAGTGCAGAAAAGATGGGAAATGCAATTTAATCTAAGTTGAGTGGTTAAATGTGTAAAAGGTACAAAATTTTATATTATTTTGTACAAAAGTGGTCATGGCCGCCCATATTGCCCTGCGCATCACTTTTTGTATTCAGGTTCTTGAGAGAAAAAGAGCGGGAGTTCGGGACTTGAAGAAAGAACAAGAAGAAAGCATAATTCAAGGTAAAAATTCAATGTTTTGAAATGTTCTTGGCTTATTATAACCTCGGGTTTGTGCTTATGTTTATGTTTTTGTGTTCGGTTGTGTGTGTCTTGCTGGGTTACTAGGCGATTGAACTCAAATTGCATTCGGCTGTGAAGAAAGTTGCTAGGACCGTTTAGGTACGGAGTACTAACTGATTTAGGTATATACCATACTAAATACTGCCGAATCCTATGGATTGGCGATCCAATCAGTGAGAACGCAAGTATAATCGATCTAAGAATGTATCAAAACATTAAGAATGATTGTTAGATGATTAACTGCGATCTATGAACTTGGAACATGTCTTCTTGGGTCTCTGGACGGCTAGGGTACGATTGTGTGCATAGGAATTGGAATTGTTACGTTTTTCCATGAATAGGTGGTATTTATAGGTAGGGTCTTCCATTCGTACGACTGAACCATTAGCATGGTTCAGTCGTGCGACTGAAGCATGCGATTGATCCATCCGCACGACTGAAGGTCCAGTCGTGCGACTGAGTCAATCTTATGTCTCAATCGTGTGACCGATCCAGTATCCTGGTTCAGTCGTGCGACTGGTCCCTTAGCATGAAGTATTTATGCGTATGGTCTATTAGCATGGTCCATTCACATGAAAACTTCAAACGATTAAGTTTAAACATGTTTCTCAATCTATATTGACTAAGAATTATTTAAACAACCACAAACCTATATACTTAGTTCAATATGGGTTATCACACAATAATCAATAAAATATTAAACATCATAAACATCAACCACACATTTCATTCCATTCATACCCAATCAATAACATATATGTAAGACATTAATGTCATTTTACATTAAGCTCATGTACTAGGTACACATGTATCAACAAACTCCCCCTTGGACCTAGTTTACATCATTGTCTAAAATTCATCATTAACTCTTCAAACTTCTTGTACTTCTCCTCTCTTGTAGCTCAACATGTATCTCAAATGCGAAACAGAGCCTTATAACATTTGAAACTGGAGGGCTTATACAATGTCTTGCGAATCATAAAACAGTGGCCACTTGTATAATGTGTATACATTATCAGCAGACAAGTTAGTCTGCCACATTGGGTCAAATACCCAAATAGTATACATTGGCGCTCTTTTTGCAAGATAATAACTGCTTCACCTATTCTCAATCATATTACCACCACTTGAAGTGTGGAGTGAAGTCCCGTGGCATTTCCCTTAGAGGGATTCTTGACATTTTGCACGGAGGACTCCACTTCAGCACTATCTTGGCTTTCCAGTAATGGAATCACTTTCAGACCGTCTGATGTACCTCGTCGGTTGTGAGGTTTGAAGTTGACCCACCAGGTGTGGTACTCTTTCTGCAATGCAGCCTCAAACCAGCCTGACATTGCTTTGGATTGGAAAAGCAACTTCAGTCGCGCCAGCTGGTTGAGCTCAAAACTGGGAAGAGTCTTTAGATCATGTGGAAACCTAAATACTCTATGCCCTTCTCTCTCCTTACAGCATAGACATTTAGATCCTCAAAATATGCCCACGCTATAATCTTTCCTGACACCTTTAGATGCTTCTTCACTTTGTAGAGCTTGGTGTAGCACTCGGCTTTGGAGTTGTGCGTTGGGCTCAGATCTCTGCAAAACATGCCGCCCATTCAGCCTTTTTGATATTGACATCATCGTCTGATGCTTGGGCTTGATCCTTATTTTTCTCGGACTCTTTCTCCATCTGATCTAGTTTTTCAAATGTATCACTGATGAGGGTATCACCCAGATTGGGGACTACATTTCCCTCTTTGTCAGCATACTCTAGATAATGCTGGGCTGTGACGTCTTCAATCTCTATTTGGTCGACATCATTAAGCTCGTCGTGACTAGCCACGTCAATAGTAGGGGCATCCTTGACAATTTCATCCGGATTTAGCAGAAACATTTCCACAAGTTGCTCATGAGTAAGGTCATGATTATTTCTCCTTCTGGAGGAGTATAACTCACAGACCTCCTGACAATCCCTTGTAAATCAAGTATCATAGTGACTTGAGACTTGATTTGCTGTAGGGGAGCAATATCATACTCGTCTTGCTGAGATGGTTGATCTGCTTGATTTAAACATTTAACACATCAATCATTAGTCAATAATCAAGATAGTTTAATAGCAAATATATATAAACATTAAGTACATAAGTTTAATACATGATTCAATTACACAAGATTTAACATTACATAAACATCTAAACATTACTTTCATCCTGAATCTGTGCTCTTCTGCAGGCGGGGCTGAGGACAAGGCTCTCTGATCCTATGCTTCTTAGAGCGTCTTTCTTTGGCTTGTGTGGCATCTAATGCAGCAGCATCACCTCCTTTTCATCATCTCTTCCCTCTTCTCTCCTTCTCCATCGTCATCTCCTTCTTCTATCTCATCCTCATCCTCCTCATCCTCCTCATCATCATTATCTCCCTCTCTGATCTTGAGAGGCTCATCTTTAGTGCCTTTGAGCCTGAGCATGATGGTCTTGTTTGTAGCCTCCAACTCCCCAATACTTTTAGTTGATTGTTCGTTTTGATCCTTGAGTTGGGCTATCTGCTGAGCTTGCTGAGATATTTGCTGAGCTTGCTGAGATATTTGCTGAGCTTGGATAGCATTAAGCTCTGCAAGCTGACATAGTTGGGCAACTCTCTCTTCATCAGCCGCCAACATCTTCAGCACCATTCTGTTGAGTGCTGACAGTGTTTCTCTTCCAAAATGGAGGACAGAGATGGTCCTGTAGTGAATGATGGGTGGGATGATGGTCCAGCTTGGTGGCTGGTGGTGATAGTGGTGGCAGGGGTGAATATGGGTGGTGGCATATGAGTGGGTGGAGTGGTAGTAGTGGTGGTGGGTGAGGTAGTGGTAGGTGGAGGTGTGGTAGTAATGGTGGGTGGTGTGGTAAAAGTGGTGGTGGGTGAGGTAGTGGTGGTGGTAGCTGTGGTGGGAGTGGGGGAAGAGGTAGTGATCAACGTGTACCTCCGTCTCTTGGGCTTCATCCCGTGGGGTTGAGCCATCCTCTTTTTCCTCGAACCCTTCAAGGAGGATGCTACCTTGGGATGCTGGGCTAGCCTGGGGTGTAGGTAGGATCAGTCGTAGTCTCCCCAGACACGCCCGGGCGTCCTTCAACTGCCTGAATCCCTCGCTCGGTGGCAACCACCTTGCTACCCACCGTTTGAGTCAACGACTCCTCATCCTCCTCCTCTTCCTTATCAGGACAAAAGTCCTGATAGAAACAAGCTAAATAGCTCTCTCCATGAGTGGATGGTGGAGGTGTAACATCTGTAGTGGTGGCCCTAGATCATGTGGGGCCAGTGTCTCCACTATCACCACTGTCATCATCATCTGAGTCATCAGTGGGGAGCACAATCTGCTCAGTGTCCGAGTCACTGTCATCATGGCGCTAGTTCTTCGAGCTGGCGCCACATAATCCTCACGGGCAGATGCCCGAATAGTCGCTTGACAGGGGGTTTCACCTGCTTCCCCCTGTACAACTTCATCCTGCCCAAGGTGGTGTCATCCATCACCTCGAGCACCATGGAATCCTCTTTCTCCTTTGATAGCGAAGGGAGCTTTTGGTCAATAATCATCTGCATATAGCGAGGGTACATGCAAAACCCCTCCTTTCCCTTCGCCTCAATGTTCTCTACCTGGTAGGTGAAGATCATCCTCCAGAATCTGAACGGATGGTTCAACACTAACACCACATAGGCGTTCTGAATCTGATCCGACAGCTTATCAAAACTTCCCTTCCTTGAGGCAATGCTCTTGAGCAGCACATGGGCCAAGTACTTAAATTAGGGGCACAGGTTGCTTTTGTTGAGCATACCTGCGTTTATATCCCCCGAGTACTTAGCCCGCAGAAAACAACCTCGTAAAGTCAGCGGGTGTACTCATGTAGGGCAGTCAACATCGTCCCCAAACTCCAAAACTGTCCTAAATCTCCTCAGTGATCTTTATAGCCTGACCAAAATGGAGCTCCTGATACAGTGGGGCTCTGAGGACCTGTCGACGACAGCACTTTTGACAGGATCAGTGATCACAAGTTTGATGTATCAGAATATAAAGCAGCGGAATACAAACTAGAATTAGACAAATTGTAGCAAGCAATCGATACTTGTAAGCATTAAGATCGCATACGGTTATAGGAGAGAATATGTATTTCTGATTTCTAGGAATGTTTATAGATGTAGAATATTTCTAATCAACTCAATCATTCATTCCATTCAATCACTCATTCCTCACAGATTACAATAGGTTGTCACTCCTTATAGAGTGCAACAGTCACTGCTGTTATCACGGAAAGTGACAACTGGCAGATCCAATACAAAAATAACTAATTCTTAACAAACTACTGAAATGTTCACAACTACTGAGAACATATCAGCATGTTAAGTACAAAATATAAAACTACTGAAACTACAACGACTGAAGAACAAGCTCTTCAGTCGTTTGTACAAAACTACTGAAACATAAAAATATAAAATACTGATATCACAACTACTGAAGAAGTACTCTTCAGCAGTTGTGACAAACTACTGAGGCTTCAGTACTTGATCTTCAGACTTTGACCTTCAGGTGTTTCATCAGCTGATGACTTCAGTAGATATCATCAGCTGATGTCTTCAGTCTTTGTCTTCAGACCTTGTACATCAGTTGTGATCTTCAGCACTTGTGAACTCTTCAGCTGTTGTACTTCAGTACTTTGGTCTTTCAGCTTCAGCACTTGTGTTCTTCAGCTGTTGTACTTCAGCACTTTGGTTCTTCAGCTGTTAAGGTCTTTAGCACTTGATCTTCAGCTGTTGAAGTCTTCAGCACTTGTCAAACTACTGATGAGGCTTTCAGCAGTTGTTGTGATACCATGTGGGACTTAGAGATTTTCTGATCTTGGCTCATTGGTTCTTTTGGTCCAACAAACTCCCCCTGAACCAATGCAGCCAAAACCTCTAACTTATTTATTCTCCCACTTATTGATGGCAAAATGTTGGTCTTTTTCCTTCTTGATCAGTAGAGAAGATGACCCATGTAAGCTCCGGCCTGGGAAGAAATCTCATATTTGTTTGGCAGAGTATGAATGGGGACTCTGTTTTGGGGAACTGGACACAGAGTTGTTATCCCATTCATGAGATTTACTTCCCCATAATGAGTCTGTATGACTCACGAACATAGGCCTCAAGGAGAACAATGTTCCTCCTGAGAGAGTTCTTCTGCTCCTCCTTCGAAGAAGAACTCTGGACCATAGTACTCTGATAAGTACTTCATGGTCCTGCCATTTTTCAGCTCCACCGTAGTTACCTCCCTATATACAAATTCATCAGGATGGTTGCCTTCAAGGAGTAACTGGAGCTCATTCTTTTGGATGTCTTCAAGCTTTTTATATAACAACCCCTTCTTAATCATCTTGTTTTCTAGTAAGGCTTGAGGGGTCTTCTTTGCTTGGTGAGCTTTCTTGAATTCATCAATGATTTCCAAGGTGAGACTACAACGGCCAACATGATGGTAGATCTATTGTTTTTCGTACCTGGCCGTTGTATCTGTGTGGGATAGTTCTTTTATGGATTCTAGAACTCACCCTGGGGTGGCCATACTCTCACTCTCTCCTTCTGATACTGAAAGGTGTGCCTGAGAGTGTACAGCCTTTGAGCATGCCCTTTCATGGCTTGAATAGATGATGACTGAGGAAATTCCTTGTCAACCATCTTCAACAGTTGCTCATCGTGCTGTTTCTGCTGTTCTTCTTCTTCTATCTTGACTCTGACCATTTCCCTTTGAGAGTCAGGTGTGATCATGGGTTGACTTCGGGGTTTTGGTAGCTTCAGAACAGCAGAGAGTGGCAGACTATCATCTTCATCCTCTTCTTCTTCTTCTTCTTCCATCCTCAGCACCCTTCTCCTCTTCTGGGTACATCACTGGATGATGGTTGGGTTGGTGAAGGAATTGGTTTTGAAGAAGAGGATGTTTGGATTTTGGCTTAGAGGTTGGTTGGGAGATTTGAGGGATAAGATCTGTTTGAGTGGGTGAAAGGGAAGGTTGATCTAGCATCCTTGTAGTTAGTTTCGCCTTGTGAGTTTAGCCATCTCTAACCTTTTACCAGCCCCAGCCTCATCAAGGGCTTCCACAATAATCCCTTTGTTGAATTGCTCAGACAGACAGATTCTGGTGGCTATAGCCAGAATGCTGTCCCTGGTCCATGCGCGGATCTCCATTAATGATCTTCCCAAGTATTTTGCAATAAAGCGGATCATTATTTCCAACTCTCTTTCTCAAGAGCATCATACCCTGCCCATCGGGTTTGTATCTCTTGTACTTCTAACCTTCTGATCTCACTATCCAGTGTGGCTGTGTCAAACCCTGCCTGAAGAGTTGTTCAATTATTTTATCCATGGATCGGCTGTGTGTGGTGTCAGCTTCTTTGACCAGCTCCTCCAAGGATTTGTCTTCAGCAGTGTGATCATCAGCACTTCTCTTCGCTTGTAAGTGAGCAGAGGTTGCTTTTCTTTTCCTCCTCTTGGACTTGCTTCTCTTCCTTTTCCTCGGATCTTTTCCTCTTCCTTTCTTTCACTGCAGTACTCTCCCCTTTTTGGTTGCATTGGAGGAAGGGGTTTGTACCGCAGAAAGAGTCTTTTGGACAGCAGCATCAACCAAGGGCTGTAATGTTAGGAAAGCCTCTCATCAAGGGCTTTGATCACTATATCAGTGATTATGGGTGTGATGAGAGGAAGGAAATTTGGAGTACAACCTATTTGCTCAGGAGGGTTCTGTTCCTGAGAAGTAGGGCCTGAAGCAGAGGCAGGTGGTTGATTTTGGGGTGGCTCGTGTTTGGGAAACCTTCAAGGGAAGGTGCCATCTGTGGGTGTATTAGGTGGCAGATGGACTTGCATCCTGAGACATCTTGGCCAGCAGCTCTTTGAGTCTGCTAACCTCATCCTTAGAATGGTGTTTTGAGCAACTACATCATAGAAGAAGCTCAGGTCATCATCAGTTGATACTGAATCACCTGACCTCCTGACAGAGCAGGATTTACATGCACTGGGTGTAGACCAGTTGGTGCATGTGCCCTTGTGCTTGGTACTGGGGACTTCCAGCCTCAGGACAATGTCCATCATCAGCTGTTGCCTCTAGGGAGGTCTTAGCAATGTTACCAGCCTCACTCTGGTCATGTGCTGAGTCAGAGGAGGTGGCAGCCTCACTAGATATTCTAAGCTCCTTGTCTACACCAGGAGATAGAATTGGGAAACCCCTGTGCTGTGGGTTCTCAGGTGCACTGTGTTCCTCCCCCTCAATTGTAGAGGTATTCCCAGTAGTAAGTGGTTTCTGGGGAGGGGGTGAGGAGTGCAATTGAGTCAGCACTTGTGCAACTATTAAAGTTGGGCTGTGAGGGGCGGTTGTTTGGGGTGAGGGGATAGAAGCAGTGTGCACCTGGGGAGGATGGTGCTCTTCAATGGCAATCTCCTCAAGTGAGGAAGATCCCAGATAAGTAGGTGCCCCTTGGGTGTTGCTGCAGGCTCCTGTTGAGAGGAAGCCTGAGCGGCTGTGGCTGGATGAGTCATTGTATCCACTAGGGGGTTTGGACTAGTGGATATATCCTGCGTTTGTGTTGCAGGGGCATCCTCAGGGGACTCAATTCCTGAGTAGCCATTTGGGTTTCTTTTTGGTGGGTTTGGTGGGGACTTTGGATTTGGAGGTGGTGGCTGTGGGTTCCAGCTGCTGTGTGGTTTTCGCAGCTTGGCAGCCATTTTAGTGTCCGGTCAGAGTTGTGCCGGGAGTATACTTCCGGCAGAACAGCCGTAGCAGGGACTCCCAAGCCAACAAGTCCCTCAGCATTAAGCTGGTCTGTAATAATGGCCATTATGAACCGTGGATAGAGTATCCAACGTTGGCAGTTAGTTTTTGAGCCATATCTTTGAGCTCTGAAAATATTAATTCTGAAAAGTTTAGTGGTTGTTGCTCAAGGATAGAATACATTACCTGCTGCCATTTGGTGGACATTGATCCCAAGACGACGTCTTAGGGGCCAAACATACATTTACCATGTGAAAAATCAGGCGCTCAGCGTCATTAAAGTGTTTCTTCATGATGGTGGTGGCACTGAGATCGCCTTGATATCCATGCTGAGCAAAGGATAGATCTATGGTGCCCTTCGGATATCCAGCAGGAGAAGTAGCATCATTCAGTTGAAGAATTTACGGATTGTTGCAGGAGTAATGACTACTTCTTTGTTGTTGACGACTGACCGGAGGGATGGGTGTTGCTCTCCTCAGTGGTAACAGTAACGTTCATCCAAAATTGGTTCAAGGATTCGGCATGTAAGACGGGGTTCAGAAGGAATGCCTTGTTGTATTGGGACTGAACCATAAGATCGATAGCAGTATCGAACTTAGTCCAGATCGGCGATTTAGTGAGGTAGGCAACACAGTTGTGTCGCGGTTTAATTTGCATAGACGCCATGGAGAAGAGGGAATTTTGGAGAGGAACGTTAGGTTTGAAGAAGATGAAGCATGAGAGCTCAGGTTAGGGGTATTTATAGGGTACGGGTAAGGAAACGACTGAAGGATGTGGTGTTAGTCATCAGTAGTTTTAAACGACCGTTGACATGGTATTATCCTTTCAGACGTTGAAACAGCTGAAGTCGTGGTGTTAGGCATCAGTAGTTTAGAAAACTACTGAAGACCGTGGTTTTGACTTCAGATGATTGAAACAACTGAGGACTTGGTGTTTGTCATCAGTAGTATGAAACTACTGAAGACAGTGGTTTTGTCATCAGCTGTTGTAAACAACTGAAGACTTGGTATTAGTCATCAGTAGTTATAAAACTACTGAAGACGTGGTTTTGCTTCAGTTGTTTAGAATGAAACAGCAGTTGTACAAACGACTGAAGAGAAAGTTCTCTTCAGCTATTTCGTCAATTCTTAGCTTTTCAGCTGTTTCAAACTGTCCTCAACACATTCATCAGTCTTTTGGCTGATTTCAGTTGTTTCATAGGACATCAGTACTTATCTGTTTTTACTGATTGCAGTAGTTGTAACTGCATCAGTAGTTGTAACTACATCAGTAGTTTAGAACAGATGAAGTACTTCAGTACTTGTGAGACATTTAGCCTTCAGTAGTTATAAAAACTACTGAGGTTAAAAGAGCTCATCAGTACTTATATGTGACATAGGTACTCATGATCATCAGTATGAATTACTGAGATCATCAGTAGTTGTCACTTATTCTAGCTGCAGCATACCAAGCCTTAACACCAGGTTTTGGAAAGTTGAACTATCCAAAGGCTTAGTAAAAATGTCTGCAAGCTCATCAGCACTAGGCACAAACTTAGGATCAATCAGACCTTTTTCAAAACAATCCCTTATAAAATGATGTCTGATCTCTATATGTTTGGTCCTAGAGTGCTGGACTGGATTTTTGACAATGCAAAGAGCTGAAGCACTATCCATTAACAATGGAGTCTTAGTCTCTGTAATGCCATAATCCAAAAGTTGGTTTTGAAGCCAGAGTACCTGAGATGTACAGCTTGCAGCAGCAATGTACTCTGCTTCAGCAGTGGATGTAGCAACTGAGGTCTGTTTCTTGCTCTGCCAAGAAATCAAGCAGTTGCCTAGGAATTGACATCCACCAGAAGTTTGATCCTGGTCAACTTACACCTGCATAGTCACTGTCAGAAAAAGCAACTAATTTACCAGAATGTCCGGTAGAATACCATAAACCTAGAGATGGAGTGCCTTGCAGATATCTAAAGATCCTCTTGACTGCAATCAGATGAGACTCTTTAGGTGCAGCCTGAAATCTAGCACAAACACATGTAGCAAACATAATATCTGGTCTAGAAGCTGTTAAATACATCAAGGACCCAATCATACATCTGTAAAGTGTTTCATCAAACCACTTTACCTTTCTGATCTGAGTCCAGTTGTGTGGTGCTGCTCATGGGAGTAGAACAGGGCTTACAGTTTTGTAAATCAAACTTTTGCAAAAGATCTTTTGTATATTTGGACTGATGAATAAAAATTCCATCAGCCTTTTGTTTGATTTGCAACCCCAGAAAGAACTGTAATTCTCCCATGGCACTCATTTCAAACTTCTGTTGCATCAACTTTGTAAAGGCATCACACAACTTTGGATCAGAGGATGCAAAAATGATATCATCTACATAAATTTGAACAAGTAGATTATGCTGCCCAGCTTTCTTAATGAATAAAGTCTTGTCTATGGAGCCTCTAGTGAAATTGTTTTCCAGAAGAAAGTTTGATAATGTCTCATACCAGGCTCTGGGAGCTTGTTTTAACCCATAAAGAGCTTTATCAAGCTTATACACCCAATTAGGATGTTTATTGTCCTCAAAGCCTGGAGGTTGACATACATAACCTCTTCTTTAACTTTTCCATACAAAAATGCACTTTTGACATCCATTTGAAAGACTTTAAGGTTTTGATAAGCAGCATAAGCTAAAAACAATCGAATTGCTTCCAGTCTGGCTACAGGGGCAAAGGTTTCATCATAATCAATACCTTCTTCTTGTGCAAACCCCTGAACAACCAGTCTGGCCTTGTTCTTAACAATAAGCCCATTTTCATCAGTTTTGTTCCTAAAACCCATTTAGTGCCTATTGCACACTTACCTGGAGGTAGAGGAACCAGTTCCCACACTTGCTGTTTCTTGAACTGAGAGAAGCTCAAGCTGCATGGCATCACCCATCCATTGTCCTTTAAAGCAATGTGATAATTCTTTGGCTCTTGCTGACTGATGAAGAGAGCATAGAAGCAGAAATTTGACAATTGACTTCTTGTTGATACTCCAGCAGTGATATCACCAATGATTTGAGACATAGGGTGATTCTTCAGATCTTGATACACAATGAGATCTGTGCAAGTGTTTGTAGCCGGTTCAGCAGCAACAGATGGTGATGGTGAATCATTTCCTTGAAACCAATCAGTGGATGGTAATTCAAAGGAAGTTGAATTCAAAGAAATCTCATCAGCATTTGTTGTGGATGGTGCTACTGGCGCTACAGGAACATCAGGTCTAGCTGAGTCAGGCAGCTGATCACTAAACCTGAAGAGGTGAGTACTGCAATCATCATCATCAGCAGTACCACCAGGTGGTGAACTGTTGACAGGAGCAACAGCAGGAGTTTGATAAGGAACATATTGCAGTATGTCCAAATCAAATAACTCCACAGGACTTTGTGGAATCTTGTCCTTTGGAGATTCATTAAACTTAACATGTAGAGTTTCTTCAACCATCTTTGTTCTGCAGTTGAAGACTCTGTATGCCTTGCAAGTAGATGAATAACCAACAAAGTATCCTGCATCCACCTTAGGATCAAATTTGTGGAGTTGATCCTTTGTGTTGAGAATAAAACAGGGACACCCAAATGCTTTGAAAAATGAAATCAGAGGAGCCAAATGATGGAGAACTTCATATGGAGTCTTCATCAACCTCTGATTTACTAAAACTCTATTTTGCACATAACAAGCTGTGTTGACAGCTTCGGCCCAAAAGGTCAATGGCAAACCTGAGTCAGCCAGCATGGACCTTGCAGCTTCAATGAGGGTCCTGTTCTTTCTCCACTACTCCATTTTGTTCTGGAGTCCTTGGAATGCTGACTGCCTTTTGATTCCCTTTGAAAGATAGAAGTCATCAAGTGTATGATTTCTGAACTCAGTTCCATTATCACTCCTAATACACTTGACTGGAAGGGAATACTGCTTCTCAATGTACAGCACAAAGTGGATAATCTTCTGAGCAGCCTCATCCTTTGAATGTAGAAAGAAAGTCCATACAAATCTGGAGTAATCATCCACAATTACCAGACAGTATTTCTTCTTTGCCATGCTCATTACTCTCACAGGACCAAATAGATCCATATGCAGTAATTGCAAGCAGGCAGTGGACTTGGACACTTCAATAGGAGGAATGAGACTTTGTGCTGTTTTCCTTTTAAACAAGCAGTGCAGGTTTCATCACAGTGGAACTCCTTTATTGGTAAGCCTCTGACTAAACTATTGTGGCTAAGCTGATTCATGTTTTTGAGATTAACATGACCAAGCCTCCTGTGCCACAGTTTAGATTCTTGAGAAGAGGCTTTGGAAAATAGGCAAGGATTGCCTTTGAGATCTATCTTCTTAGAGAGATCTAAGGCATACACTCTTCCTGTCCTGTTGGCTTTCAGGAGAGTGTGATCATCCAACACCTTGTCAATCAAGTGCAAAACTTTGGATGACAGAATCCTACAGTTTTGACTTGTGAAAAGGGCAACATGGCCTTTATCACACATTTGACTGACACTCAAGAGGTTGTACTTGAGATTTTCCACATGATTAACATCATCAAATTTGATTTCTCCATTGGAGACAAAGCCCTTACCGATGATGTAACCCCTAGCATCATTGCCAAAAGAGACAAATCCCTTCTTTCCTTGAGAGTAGTCATGAAGAAGAGAGATGTTCCCAGTCATGTGCATAGATCCCACTGTCTACATACCAGATGCTACTTTGGCATGTTGAAGAACCCTGCAATAATAAACAATCAGTTAGTTTTAGAGACCCAAACCTTTTTGGTTTTGGGCTGGTCTCATCAATAGATGGTAAACTAACATGTTTATTTGTAAACAACAGCCTGAGAAGAAGAAGATGGTGTAGAAGAGGAGTCCTTTGGCTTAGACCTCCTTTTCTGTGGTTTCAACATAGGAGAATCTAGTTGGTTAACTCTACCCAACAGATGTTGTACCATCATCACCAGCTGTGTCTGATTTTGTGATAAAGCTTTCAGCTCAGACACATTGCTAGTGGAGTTAGATAAGGTCCTATGTTGCACCTTCTTCTTTTGAGCACCCTCAGCTGTCACCTGTTTAACCCTTCCTTTTTGGATTCTTTAAGGACTTAAGGGTTACAGGATTTGATGTTGCTGATACAAATGTGGTCTCAAACTCAGTTTTCATTTTTACCATTTTCTCATTAATTTCTTCCTTTTGTTTGAGTTTGGAACCTCTTTTGTACCAACAATCATCTGTAAGATGATTGAACAAACCACATACTTCACATGGTTTCTTCTTCATCTTAGGTTGATCATCAACTAAAGATGGTGAAGCAACAGAAGACTTGTTCTTCAATGCTTTGGAAGCATTGGTTGCTTTCTTGACTCCTCTTTAGTAGTCTTCAAACTCTTTCTACTGCCAGTTTTCTTCTCTTCAGTACTGACAGCAGTTGAAGTTTGAACTTCAGGTGTTAAATCCTGCTCTCCAGTCCTTTCAGGACCTTCAGGATTAACTCCTGAGTTGATCAACCTATTGATCATGTGAATGTCAGCATTTGGACCATCAACATCAGCTGATAGGTTCAAAGAGGGCTTGATGCTGACTGCTACTTCTGATTGTGCTGTATCAGAAGGTAGATCACATGATGTGATGGATTGGTTATCACTCTCACCATCAGATTCTACCTCTGCTCTTGGGGTAAAATCTGTAGGTGGAGCAGTGTGATTGTAACCAATTCCAAACTTCACATTTGAAGCAGATTGCTTACTAAGAAGCATTTCAAAACCTTTGCATGATTGTACCCATCTATCACACTCGACCTGGGTAACTGCAAGGGTTTCTTTGAGATCTTTGTACTTCTCTAGAAGTACTCTTCTCTAGCCTTATCATCAATTATTTGGCAATTCAGTTTATAAACCTCATCATTTTTATCTTTGAGCACAAACTCAAACTCAGCTTGTTTTTGGAAATTATTTGTTCTAGCTCAATGTTCTTATTAATTAAAGCTACATTTGCTTCTCTAATGGAAGCAAATGCTGCTATGCATGGTCAGAACATAATTTGGCTTTTGCCTCAGAGGATACCTGTGATACCTGAGGTGTAGAGGCATTGGAAAATGAAGTATCAGCAGACTCCAAAGCCATAAGAGCTAGATTCCCAAAGGGACTGTCACCACCATGTTGACCAGCACCTGAGAACAGTTGATCATGACCAGACAAGTCATCTGGTAAACTGCTCCAGTCAACAACTCCTGGGGTGAAGAAGCTGTGTTGTTGAGATTGAGGTTGTTGATGAGATAGGGAAGGCTGAGGTTCTGGTAATGCATGAGGTTGTGGTGTCATAGGAACTTGAACTTGATTTGACTGTGGCATGTAATAACAAGGGTACGGATATGGCATTTGACCCTGAGGAACAAAATATGCCGGAGATTGTTGTTGAGGATGATGACTAGAGGTGACAGGATGTTGCCCTCTGTGTTGTTGACTATTGCCAGGAAAAGTCACAAAGGGTGCAGTAGAGTTAGATCCAGTTGATCTACACTCTCTTGCAAAGTGTCCAAGCCGTTGGCATTTGTGACACCTCAACTTGCTCTTGTCAAAACCAACTTTGGTTTTGCCAGAGAGTCCTGGGAATTTTCTTCCAGTCTTTTGTAGAACTTCTGAGATCTGATATTTATCAAGGCCATTTGGCTCAAAATATCCATCTCTTCTAAGTCATCATCAGCAATCCCCTTGAGATCATCCATAATGAAACATAGATTGTCATTATTACACCCAGTAAACTGACCATCAACACTTACAAATGCAGAATCAGAAGTGCTTGAAGAGAAATTAATATGCTCATCATACTGGCATTCAGATGAAGCATATTCTGACTCATGACCCACCAAGGCAGTGTTGCCTTGTATAAAGTCTTCAGTGAGCTTTCCAGATGAAGACAGCTTTCTCTTCTGTTCTATCTCTCTCTCAAAAGTGAGCAATTTCCCATGGAGTTGGGTGAGAGAGAGTTTGTCCAAACTTGCACTGGAGCGTAGGACAATAGTATATGTGTCCCATCTCTCAGGCAGTGATCTGAGAAATCTGTTATTCATCTGAATATTGGTGTATTCAAGTTTGACCATTTTTAGTTCAGAGATCAAACAAGAAAACCGCTCATATTGTTGAGTCAGTGTCTCACCCTTTCTATGAGAGAATGTCTCATATTGTTGGGCAAGAATTTCTCTATTATTTGCCAAGACCTCATCTGTTCCTCCAAATTGTTCTTTCAAGCAATCCAGAGGTCATGGGCAGTTTCATGATGCATTAGCCCAGAATAGATTTCATTGGGCAATGCCATGGCCAGAATTCCATGGGCTTTTGCATCAATCTCAAGCAACTTCTTATCCTCATCTGAGTATTGCTCCCTCCTCTTCGGAACCATTTGATTGGTTTCCGGGTTATTCACCATAGGCTTGTGTGGACCATGTACCACTGATGTCCAACACCCTGCGCTGTTAACAGACAGGTGATGGAGCATACGTCTTTGCCATATGTTATACTCATTAAACCAGCATAGGTGGCTTGGTTGAGGAACCAGTATTGTGAGGATCATTGGAAGAGTGGTCATTTTCAGTTCAAAAACAGTTTAGTTCAAGTTTTAAAAAGTTTTAGACAAACACAACAAACTCAATGAGAACCAAGAAAAGATCTCAGGATGAATGAGCAGAAATACAGAAAATTCAATCTCTATAACCGTTTCTTGCAAAAACAAAAGCTAATTCAATCAAACTTAGATCTTGAATAGCAGTTTCAATGATCAATTATTAGATCGATCAATGATTAACCTGCTCTGATACCATTTGACAGGATCAGTGATCACAAGTTTGATGTATCAGATATAAAGCAGCGGAATACAAACAGAATTAGACAAATTGTAGCAAGCAATCGATACTTGTAAGCATTAAGATCGCATACGGTTATAGGGAGAGAATATGTATTTCTGATTTCTAGGAATGTTTATAGATGTAGAATATTTCTAATCAAATCAATCATTCATTCCATTCAATCACTCATTCCTCACAGATACAATAGGTTGTCACTCCTTATATAGAGTGCAACATCACTGCTGTTATCACGGAAAGTGACAACTGGCAGATCCAATACAAAAATAACTAATTCTTAACAAACTACTGAAATGTTCACAACTACTGAGAACATATCAGCATGTTAAGTACAATATATAAAACTACTGAAACTACAACGACTGAAGAACAAGCTCTTCAGTCGTTTTACAAAACTACTGAAACATAAAAATATAAAACTACTGATATCACAACTACTGAAGAAGTACTCTTCAGCAGTTGTGACAAACTACTGAGTCTTCAGTACTTGATCTTCAGACTTTGACCTTCAGGTGTTCATCAGCTGATGACTTCAGTAGATATCATCAGCTGATGTCTTCAGTCTTTGTCTTCAGACCTTGTACATCAGTTGTTGATCTTCAGCACTTGTGAACTCTTCAGCTGTTGTACTTCAGTACTTTGGTCTTTCAGCTTCAGCACTTGTGTTCTTCAGCTGTTGTACTTCAGCACTTTGGTTCTTCAGCTGTTAAGTCTTCAGCACTTGATCTTCAGCTGTTGAAGTCTTCAGCACTTGTCAAACTACTGATGAGGCTTTCAGCAGTGTTGTGATACCATGTGGGACTTAGAGGTTTTCTGATCTTGGCTCATTGGTTCTTTTGGTCCAACAACTTTCCCAAAAAAGCCTGGCTGAATGAATAGTACGGGAGTGCAGGGAGTAAGACTCGGATGACAATCCGAGATATTCCGTAAGAATGTAATAATGCGAGAGAAATCAGCTACTTAGGAGGTCAGATCCAAGAAAGATGAGCACAAATGTTATTGCTTCGTGGCTCATGGTCCAACGATCGCCATTTGTTACACATTGTAAATAACGTTTAGAGTGTTGTCAATGAGTAACAATTTGATAATGGACTTGTAATTTTGGTGCCGTCGTGCGAATGAATGTGCGACTGAGATCTAGTCGTGCGAATGAACTGTTGCGACTGGAGGTAGTCGTGCGAAGTGAACTGTGCGACGAGATATAGTCGTGCGACAGGGGCTTCTACGTACGACTGAGCTGCGACTGGGCTTAGCATAGCTATCCCATGTGTTGACACCAGTCGTGTGACTGACTAATACATATGGTTCAGTCTGCGGATTGAAGTTCATCAGGGTGTTCCTTCGCTTGATGAGAGACGTTTGAACATTCAAATTCAAATTTTGAGCAAAACTGATGTCAGAGTGATGTTTGGCTCAGTAGTTTCACAAATTCCCGACATAACACCTAATAACCTTAATTGAACCATGTACTTAGTTTATTAGTGTATTATGCAAACTAAACTCCGTTAAGTTTAGGGCTCAAATTCGATTATTAGGGAAGAAATTGATTGAACTTTGGAGTGACTAAACACCGCACATACTATATAAACACTAGAAAGAAATTGTTAGATACACAATCAGTAGTTAAAGTAGTCAAACGAAAATCGTGCAGCTTATGGTAAGTCGTGCGATATTGATGATGATGATGTGATAATAATAATAATAATATAATAATAATAATAATAATAATGATACTAATAATTAAAACTATTTATTATGCTAGTAAACTTAAAATGGTTCAAGTTTAAAGTACAAGGGTTTTATTTGCCAATTTATAAACCTAAAAAGAAGTTTACTCATGAAATGATAAAACCTAAAATCTAGGGCCCAATTGTAACATTTTTTTAATTTCCTTTCTTCTCTCTCCACGTGAATCCGGCGGCTGCCGCGGCCACCTCCGGCCGAGGTCCGGCGAGCCCCGAAATCGCTTAAACTCTTCACATTTCAAACCCCCAAACAATTCCAATCGTTTTCAGAACATGATTCGAACCTAAACGTAAGATTTAATGGGTTTAACTTGGTTATGAAGATGAACAACTGTGAAACCGAAACTATAAATAATAATTTAACCGTTCAACAATTTAAACCTCATAATAATCTAATTAATCGAACATAAACAATCGTTTACCTATCCTAAACTATCTTTACTTCCAATATTAACAATCATTTAACTATCCCTAAACTATCTACACTTCCAATATCACCTGGAATCAACACCAACATCCCCTTCGATTACCTCTTTGAAGTCACAACTTGCAACACCCATAGACCTTATCTCGAGCTTGTTAACTTGCAATTAACAGATGGCTTCTCATCTTTAGGTCACTAGAAGCTTTCTGTAAAAGGAATTCATTTATTATCATAAATTCCAACCTGAATCAGTTATTCCCTGGTCGCGGCATAAGTTTCCACGTGAACATCAAATACCGCTCGAATACAGTAAGTTAAACCCTTGTATACACTCGAAATTTCATGGGGAACAAAAGCCCTATGGTTAATTCGAGTAATAACCCCGAATTGATATGCAATTTTGGATTCAAACGATCTAGGGTTCATGGGAATTGGGTGGGATTTTGTGCTGGTGTTTTTAGGCATTAGAAACCTAATCTAAACGCGGATGAGTGCCTTGGTTTACTGTTAACACTCTGCACCTTGAACATGAGGTCCCGGGTTCGAACCTGGGCAACCTCATGTATTTTTAAGGCTTTTTAGCCACAAAATAATTATGGGAAACTTTTAAAAAATATAATAATAATTTTTGTAAACTTTAAATATTTTAAAGACATCAAATTATTTTCTGTAATTTTTCTAAATTTAATTAACTAATTATTTTTTCAATAAAGCATTTTAACAAAGGTCGTTCTTGGATTATCTCTATTAAAATGGGTTATGAATAATAAAATTTATAAATTATTATTGGTCCGAATATTACCATTAAATTATTATTGTTAAAATCATGACTATTTCAAATGTTTATTCAAGTTTATATTTAAACTTCATTTGCTATTAGGGATGATTTAATGTTATTTTCTTTATAATAATTTACATAAATGGTATATTTTTTGTTACATTATTTAGAGTACTACAAAGATCCCCAAACTCCACTCGAAACTTTATTTCGCGTTTATTCGTTAAATCTTAATATTAACTTAATCTTGTAATATGTTAACCTAATCTAAACGGGTGGTGTGTTCCTACAACTCCTACCGAAGTTCGTTCTTTTCTTGGTCTTGCTGGCTATTATCAGCGATTCATTGCCAACTTCTCAAGGATCACGAAGCCACTCACTTCTTTGACACAAAAGAATAAACCATTCGAGTGGGGTTCTGAACAAGAAGAAGCTTTTGAAACGTTAAAGCACAAGTTTTGCAATGCTCCTATCTTGACCCCACCCGATGGAAATGACGATTTCACCATGTATTGTGATGCATCTAAACAAGGCCTTGGTCATGTTCTCATGCAACGAGGGAAGGTCATAGCTTATGCATCGAGACAATTGAAGGTTCACGAGGTGAATTACACAACACACAATCTTGAGCTTGGTGCTGTTGTCTTTGCTTTGAAGATTTGGAGGCACTACCTATATGGTATGCAATGTATAGTCTACACCGATCACAAAATCCTTCAACACGTCTTTAATCAAAAAGATCTCAATATGAGATAACGTTGTTCGGTGGAGTTGATTAGTGATTATGATTGTGACATTTGTTACCATCGTGGTAAAGCAAATGTTGTAGCCGATGCACTAAGCCGAAAGATTCACAACAAGATGATCTCATTCCAAGAAATTCGTGATCGCCGTCAATGGTTTGAAACTTTGGGTGAGTTCGATACTGATATCCGACTAGATGTAAATGAGACTACCGTACTGCTACAAAACTTGAGAATAGATAGTGACATCGAGTCTAGTATCTTGGAGGCTCAACAAGTGGTGCAACAAGAAGGATGAATGAAGGATGAGCTCGAGCATAATCTTTTAATCCGATTGGAAACGAAACCCAGTGGATTGATGTACTTCACAAATCGAATTTGGGTTCCAAATCACAATAATCTTCGTACCTTTATCATGAACGAAGCTCATCAAACTCGTTATTCTATTCATCCTGGCTCCGATAAAATGTACATGGACCTGCGCGGTCAATATTGGTGGCCTGGAATGAAGAAGGATATTTATGTAGCTAAGTGCCTCACGTGTACGAAGGTTAAAGCTGAACACCAACGTCCAAGTGGATTACTTGAGCAACCCGAGATCCCTATATGGAAGTGGGAACACATATCCATGGACATCATAACTAAGCTACCCCGAACCTCTCAAGGACATGATAGCATATGGGTGATTGTTGACCGATTGACTAAATCGACATATTTTATACCCATACGTGACACTTAAAAGACATCAAGGTTAGCTCGTATATACATCGATAAGATTGTAAGTCGTCATGGGGTACCTCTGCACATCATATCCGACCGTGATGCTCGTTTCACTTCGCGTTTTTGGTCGTCTATGCAAGAACTCTTGGGTACTCAATTGGACCTAAGCACGGCTTACCATCCTCAAACTGATGGTCAAATCGGGCGAACGATCCAAACCTTGGAGGATTTTCTATGCCTGTGTGTTCTTGACATTGGTGGGGATTGGGATACGCATTTACCGCTCGCGGAATTTTCGTATAACAATAGTTATCACTCGAGTATCAAGATGGCATCGTTTGAAGCACTTTATGGTCGTAAATGTCGTTCACCAATTTGTTGGACTGACATTGGTGAACACTTCATTACTGGTCCTGAGCTCATACAAGAAATGACCGATAAAGTCTCTATAATTCGTAAGAACCTTGAAGTAGCAAGAAGTCGACAAAAGAGCTATGCTGATAAGCGACGTAAGCCTTTGGAATTCCAAGTTGGGGAGATGGTTCTTCTTAAGGTTTCATCGTGGAAAGGAGTGGTTCGCTTTGGAAAGAAGGGTAAACTAACTCCAAGATTTGTAGGACCTTTCAAAATCCTGAAAAGAATTGGGAAAGTGGCTTATAAACTCGAATTACCTTCCGACCTTAGTGGAATCCATCCTGTGTTTCACGTCTCAAATTTGAGAAAGTGCTTGGCTGACGAAAGTCTGCATGTTCCGTTGGAAGACATCCAGATTAACGAGTCATTGCATTTTGTCAAGAAACCTATTGAGATCATGGACCGCATAATGAAGAACACTAGAATCACAACAACCCAATCATCAAGGTTCGTTGGGAGAATAAACGTGGCGCTGAATTTACTTGGGAACGCGAGGAGCACATGAAGAAGAGATACCCGTTCTTATTTGTATAGTTTCATTTTTATTAATTTCGAAACAAAATTCTTTTAAGTTGGGGAGACTGTAACAGGTTGTATTTTTTTGGTTTAATTATAAGTTAGCTTTGTTAAATTCTTATTATGAAATTTGTGGTCACTTATGCTTACTTGTTATGTTGCCATCAATTTCTAATATAACTATTAAATAAATAGTAATAATAATAATTATAATAACACTAATAATAATATCATTAATACTAATGATTATAATAATAATAATAATAATGAAAATAATAATAATAATAATAATAATATTGATGATACTAATAATTAGAACAATTTATTATGCTAGTAAACTTAAAATGGTTCAAGCTTAAAGTATAAGGGTTTTATTTCCCAATTTATAAACTTAAAGTAGAAAGTTTACTCATGAAATGATAAAACCTAAAAGTTCTAGGGCCAAATTGTAACATTGTTTTTAATTTCCTTCTCTTCTCTCTCCCCGTGAATCCGGCGGCCGCCGCGGCCACTTTCGGCCGAGGTCCGGCGAGCCCCGAAATCGCTTAAACTCTTCACGTTTCAAACCCCAAACGATTCCAATAATTTCCAGAACATAATTCGAACCTAAATGTAAGATTTAATTGGATTTAACTCGGTTATGAAGATGAACAAACTTGAAACCGAAACTCTAATCAATAATTTAACCATTCAACCATTAAAACCTCATAATAATCTTACTAATCGAACATAAACAATCGTTTAACTATGCCTAAACTATCTACACTTCCAATTTCACCTGGAATCAACACCAACATCCCCTTTGATTAACCCTTTGAAGTCGCAACCTGCAACACCCGTAGACCTCATCTCGAGCTTGTTAACTTGTAATTAACAGAGGGCTTCTCATCTTTAAGGTCACTAGAAGCTTTTTGTAAAAGGAATTCGTTTATTATAAAAAATTCCAACCTGAATAAGTTCTTCCCTGGTCGCGGCATAAGTTTCCACGTGAACATCGAATACCACTAGAATACAACAAGTTAAACCCTTGTATACACTCGAAATTTCATGGGGAACAAAAGCCCTATGGTTAATTCGAGTAATAACCCCGAATTGATATGCAATTTTGGATTCAAACGATCTAGGGTTTATGGGAATTGGGTGGGATTTTGTGCTGGTGTTTTTAAGCATTAAAAACCTAATCTAAACGCGGTTGAGTGCCTTGGTTTACTTGTTAACACTCTGCACCTTGAACATGAGGTCCCGGGTTCGAACCCGGGCAACCTCATGTATTTTTAAGGCTTTTTAGCCACAAAATAATTATGGGAAATTTTTAATAAATATAAAAATAATTTTTGTAACTTTAAATATTTTTAAAGACATCAATTTATTTTCTGTAATTTTTCTAAATTTAATTAACTAATTATTTTTTCAATAAAGCATTTTAACAAAGGTCGTTCTTGGATTATCTCTATTAAAATGGGTTATGAATAATAAAATTTATAAATTATTATTGGTCCGAATATTACCATTAAATTATTATCGTTAAAATCATGATTATTTCAAATGTTTATTTAAGTTTATATTTAAACTTCAGTAGCTATTAGGGATGATTTAATGTTATTTTTTTTAAATAATTTACATATATGGTATATTTCTTTGTTACATTATTTAGAGTACTACAAAGATCCCCAAACTCCACTTGAAACTTTAGTTCGCGTTTATTCGTTAAATCTTAATATTAACATAATCTTGTAATATATATATATATATATATAGGTGCCTTGTGACGATTCATCTTGGAACGATTTATATCATTCTTATTATTAATCGTCATTGCACACTTATTGATCAAGTGAGTTTCCTTGCCCCCTTTTTTTACATTTTTCACACTATTTTGGGGTGAAACATGATACTTATAGATCATACACTTATAAACCTTTGAGACTTCTAAGCACTTGCAATTCATATTTTTTCTTATGGTTATTTGTGTTTTGTAAGTGTTTACATCATATACATATTTTTGCAATCATTAACTATTGCTAGCCTGGCGACGTCTTAGATCTTTGGGCCTAACAAGCCTATTTGGTGCTAAAGCCAAGGTATTTTCGGCTCCTGATGACGTATGCTTGTTCATCATGGGAACCAAATACACATAGCCAATCTTATATACTTGTAATCAAGTCGAGGTTTGGTTGTAACGATATGTGTTCTATAACCTTACTAACTTATGACCTATGACATGAATTGCTACTTGTAACTTTATCTTATTATGTATGAAAACCTTGGTAAGTCACCAACTATTTTAGTTGACCTTTTATTTTTATCATGTTTAAGGAAATCCCCAAGTTTAAAGTGGACTTTTGAAGCTTGCAATAAAACTAGGACTTGGACTTAGTTTAATAAATAAAATGTTTATGTGATGTTTTGTTTTTTTTGGAACTTATTTCATGTTTGAGTCTTATGTCTGTTACGCCTTTTGAAACTTATAATTTTAATATTTACATTTAAAATAACATTATGTGGTTGTGAACAATCTTAACCCTCCCATCTCGACGTTTCCACCGTCAAGGTTGGGGTGTGACAGGAATGATTCATTATGGAATCATACAGGTAAATCATATCATTCGGGACACGTTACCAAAACCTTTTGATGCTAGATTCTTGTTTTCATCGAGAGTCATTAGTAAGTCTAGGAAATCATACTAGTGCCACAAGATGCACATAGTGGTTTTGACTTTCAAGAGTTGCAGCTGTTGCACCCTGACAGGATCATACATGCCAACTCAATGAGTGATTTGATGATTGCTCTGCTGAAATCCCTCATGTCCATGAAGAAATGCGAATGAAATTCTGCTAAGGAAAAGAACAAGTGTTGTCTTCCGCATTTGTCAATACAGAAGACATAATGCTATTGTGGACAAGTATTTACTCTTCCGCATTGACTAATGCGGAACACTAAAAGTTAATGCGGACAAGACTTTGCTCATCCGCATTCGACAAATGCGGATGGACGAACAAATGCGCATAAGTATTTGTTCATCCGCATTAACCAATACGGATGACCAACATACTAATGCGGATGATCAAGTGAAGAAATGTTGATCAAGTTAACTCATCCGCATTTGTCAATGCGGATTAACAAGCAAACATGCGGATGAAGACTTAGACTAGTTCTGATGTAATAGGTAGAGGTAGTTTAGTCATTTTGTAAAAAGGTATCTTGTCTGCCTATAAATAGAATAGATACCTCGTACATGAGTGACGACTGATAGATAGGGAATTTTTGTTGTAATTATTTTCTGTAATTTATCAACTTTCATATATACAATACAACAGCGTTTATGAGTAATTTTCTTGCATTGAATGTTCTTTGATTATTTGTATCCGCCATTCAATCACTGACTTGATTACCATATTCGATTCACCATAAGAATCTTACTCTTACTCAACCCAGTCAATTAGTATTAGAGCTTTGGCTCTCGATTCTCTTTCAGATCTGCACAAGAACTGAATAGAATTGGATTGATTTGGTAATCAAGTTGCTAGTAGAGTATATCATCTTCTTTACTTAGTAAACAACAGAAAATACTCTAGTCAACACATACTCACCAAAATACTCACAATAGCAAAAAACTCAAATACCATCAAAAATCTTGTTCATACACCTAAACCTCCAATGCTTAAACATAAATCTAAGTTTAAACAATAGAAAATCAGGTATACGAATTACATCACAGGTGTAGATCCGGATTTCTGGATCTCAATATGCAAGGGGCCACACATCCCTGTTTCTCTGTCTGCAGATCAAGCTGCAATATACAGAACTACTAGAATACCCATTGAAGATCTGACCTTAGATGAAGAAGACTATAAGAAAATCAAGATAGACCTCAAGCCTACTCAATTATGACTCAAGCACTCAAGATGGATGTGCTAAAAAGATTGGAGAAGTATGGAACTGCAAAAGATGTGTGGGATGCACTCAAAATCATGTGTGACGAAAGTAGTGAGGTGGCTGAAATCAACAAAGACAAGCTTGTTAATCAGTATGAAACATTCCACCACACCAAGGGAGAATCAATATCTATACAACTGCACAGATTTGTAAAGTTAGTAAATGACTTGGAAATCATGGGAGTCACTTACAAGATTAAAGAATTAAACAAAAAGATGCTTCACAGTCTCCCTGAAAACTAGAAACAGAATGTAACCATGCTCAAAAATACTCTTGATCTTGAGAGTACTACTCTAGACATCATGATAGCCAAAATTGAAGCTCTAGAACTTGATGAAAAAAGAAGAAATCTTGGTGGACCAAGAGTGATTGAGGCTTACAAATTTCCATCAGAATCTCATTCTGTGGAAAATGCCTTCATCACTGAGGAAGATGATTTTATCTCATCAAGAGACCAAATGAACAACACTTGGTTCATTGCAACTCCACCAATCAATCATCCTTCAACCTCATCTCAAACTTAGAGAGTCACTGCTGCTCCTCAAATCAATCCTGAAGACTCAAGATCAGAAGAACAAAAAGCAACTTACAATGCATTTGTTGCAAGATTTGAAGCCTACTTGGGAGGAAGACTCACTTTTGCTCATCTTATTCAAGAAGATCTGGAGGAAATGGATCCAGATAATGTGGAAGAAATGGATCTACAATGGCAAATGGCCATGATTGCAATGAGAGCTAAGAAATTCTTCAGAAAAGGAAGAAAGTTGAGCCTGAATAAAAATACAAAACTTGGATATGATAATTACAAGGTGAAATGCTTTAACTGTGGCATGGCTAGGCACTTTCAAGAGAGTGCAAGGCCCCCAAAAGAAAAAAACTATCAAAGGAACTCTAAAGGCCAATCATCCTCATAGCCTAACTCAAGCTTTCACTCAAACAACCAAGAACAACAGCATCATCAACACCCATCATATCAAAATCCACCCCAACTGACAAATCAAGCTCATGGAAGTAGTCAGTCTTCAGCCAGTGCTCTAGTGATAAAGCAAGATGGAGTATGTGACTGGAGTGTGTATGCAGAGGAAGTCAAGCCTCAATTTCAAAATCATGCACTTATGGCTCACATCAATGATGGACCATCTCCAATGCCTACTGAGGTAAAATCTAACCTTTGTAGTGAAAAATGCATTAATGAATTTCAAGGGTATAGGGAGCATAACCACAAATTGGCTCTACAATCAAAGAAGAAATGGTAAAGTCAGAGATAATGAAAAGAGAAATAAAAAACTTTAAAATCAAAATTAAATCTCTTATCTCTGACATAGAAAAACTACATGGTGAGAAGTATACTCTTGCAGCTGAGAATGAGCTACTTACTAAAAACTTAGCTCAATCCAAGGCTCAACAATCTATGACTGAAGTGAAACTTGAAAAGTTTCAAATGTCTTCAGTCAAGCTGCAAGAGATGCTTGATCCTAAAAGGATCCAAAGGACATGACAGGGATTGGGTATAATTCATGTCGTCCACCATACAATGACAACTACACTGTCATGCCTGAATTTGTCTCACTCTCTGAAGCAATTGAACCTAAAACTAAAGAACCTAAATTTGTAGTGAAATAGGTGACCAATCCTCAAAACAAAGCTGATGTTTATATTGAAACCAATAAGGATAAAATCAAGTTAGGTCACCTAATCAAAATTAAATAGTGTTCAGACAGCACAGTGAGTGTCATGAAACCATCAATCCTTGTAAAAGCAATTGTACCTTTTATAAAATTCATACCATCTGTTTTACAAGGAAAAAAGAAATATGTCAAGACAGTGAAACCCACTACTGAGAGTAGTTCTGATAATGAGATTATATCTTCAAAAAATTCAAGCAAATCAGAAAAGGTTTCACTGCAAAAGAAACAAACAGTAACACTGAGTTCAACACATAAACATGATCAGACCCCGTCTTCAAGATTAAGGCAGGGAGTTGGGTTTGATATATGCAATAAGGAACATGTGACCAGCTTGAGAAAGAAGTAAGAAATAGGTTGAAGAAACAGAAACAGCCCAGACAAGTAAACAAAGGTGTGTTGTGAAGCAAACTACTATAAGGGTGATTCTGATTCATCACCTAAAGAAAAGAAAGTGACTCATCAAAAGAAAATATCAGTTGAGTCACACAAGGAAAAATCTGATTCAAGAAACAAACAAATGTATTTTGACATTTGTGAAGTGTTCAATCACAAGACAGATAAATGCTTCTTCAATCAATATTGTTCTATCTGTGATATACAATCACTCCACCAAAATGCTATTTCAACAAGTATTGTGTAATCTGTGACATGAACAATAACAATACATCTGATTGTTACTTCAATCAAAAGGGTTTGAGAATTCCCCAACACAAGCCCATCTAAAAAACATCCACTATGATGCATTCTGTCAGACCTCATTTTCATAATACTCAATCTAGGACACCTAGATCAACAAATGATAGGAATAATTTGAAGGAATGAGGAAGGATCAAAGAAATCATCTCACAATGAAACACCAACTTAACCTTCCAAAACAAAAATCTACTGTTGATAATGAAAAACGGGCTAAATTTTTACAAAGAAACAGAGACCAATGATTTCATTATTCATCTGAATCCTCAGTAGATGTTGATGAGATGACTCAACCCATTCATTACCAAAA
The DNA here is from genome assembly GCA_025506515.1 of Flaveria trinervia. Classification (NCBI taxonomy): domain Eukaryota; kingdom Viridiplantae; phylum Streptophyta; class Magnoliopsida; order Asterales; family Asteraceae; genus Flaveria; species Flaveria trinervia. The sequence goes on along the minus strand of CM046442.1, from coordinate 26,571,700 downwards.
ATCTCCCAGGACCTCCATCTAAACCCCATTTAAAGGAAATACCAGGAGGTCACCATCATGAATAGGAATGGGAAACCCAAGACCATCATGGTTTGGGTTCCTTATTCTAATAGTTTTGTTTGCTTGCAGGTTCATCCACACAGGTCTAATAGCCTATGGTACGTAGACAGTGGATGCTCCCAGCACATGACTAGAGATCGCCCTCCTTCATGACTTCAAGCAACATACAAGGAACTACTGTGGCATTCGGTGGAGATTCAGAAGGGGTAGAATTACAGGAGAAGGATCTATGACAAATGGGATGCTAAGCTTTGACAAAGTGAACTACTGTGAACAATGAATTTCAATCTCCTAAGCGTGTCTCAGATCTGCGACACAAATATATACCACTCACTTTACAGACACTCATTGTTACATTCTGAAACCTGGATTTCAGATCCCTGAAGAATAGGTTGTCTTAATGACTCCAAGGAAGAATAATACATATCTCTTAAACCTGTGTTTCACATCACCTAAGGAATAAACATGTCTTTTGTCTAAAGCATCATTTGATGAGTCACAGCTGTGGCATAGACGTTTGAGGCACACTAACTTTAACAACATGAACAAGTTAGTCAAAGGAAACCATGTCATTCGTCTTCCTAAAAAAGAATTCAATTTTATTGATCAATGTTCAGCGTGCCTCAAAGGAAAACAACACAATCGTCTCACAAAACCAAGCTGATGAACACTAACAATACTCCATTGAATCTACTTCACATGGATCTATTTGGACCAACTCATGTAATGAGTATGGGAAAGAAACAATATTGTTTAGTGATCATTGATGACTTTTCACGATTCACATGGGTGTTCTTCCTACTTCATAAAAACGAAGCATCCCAAATAATACAAGAATTTATCACTAAAATTGAAAATCAATTGATCTTAAGGTCAAAATAATAAGAAGTGATAATGGTACTGAGTTCAAAAATGAAAGTATGAGTTCCTTTTGTATAACCAAAGGCATTGCTCAACAACTCAGTGCAGCTAGAACTCCTCAACAAAATAGGGTAGCTAAGGCGAAATTGAACACTGATTGAAGTAGCAAGAACGATGCTAGCCGATGCTAAACCGCCAATCACCTTCTGGGTAGAAGCAGTTAACACATCGTGCTTTGTACAAAATCGAACTCTGATTGTTAAAGAAAGTAACATGACACCTTATGAACTAACTTTCATAGGAAACCATTTATTGGATTCCTCAAATCATTTGGTTGTCCAGTCTCAATATTAAACACCGAGATCATTTGCGAAAATTTTCATCCAAGTCAGATGAAGGATTCTGTGTAGGTTACTCTTCTGTTTGAAAGGCTTATAGAGTGTTCAATCCTAGATTTGAACATTATTGATGAATCTACAAATGTTCAATTCAATGAGCATTCGTTTCCCAAATCTACAAATGGTCCTGACTAGTTGTTTGATATTGACACGTTTACAAAATCATTTGACCAATTTCACTTGTCTCATGCACGAAATATACATTCAAGTGATACTTCATTAGCTGTAGAAAGAAGAGATAATTATCCATTGATTCCACCTACATTTCATGAACACATGAATGAAGATGTTCCTCTTCAAGCTGATCCCATCAGACAACTGTCACAAAACCTTAGTGTTTCTTCTCAAGAAGGTCCCAGGCTGGTACCATCTCACTCAGATGACTTGTCAAATGAGATCAGAAATCAAAAATAGGCTTCTCATCCGGTTAAAACACAAGGTACATCAAATGATGCAAGCAATCTTAGTGCTACTGAAGATGTAGCAGTTACTAAAACAGAAGTTGACAATCTTCATAATTCAACAACAGTACAAGATGAATGTGCCTCTGACCATAATGAACTGAATGTCTCCAATCTAGATGTAACTATTGCTGGTGACACCATTCCAACACAATAATACACAAGAATCATCGAGTTGAAACCATTATTGGTGATCTTAATGAGAGGGTGACTAGAAGCAAGTCCAGTATTGCAAACATCTGTTTGTTCTCAGGCTTTCTATGTCAAACAATAACCAAAAACATCAAAGAGGCACTTCAGGACAATAGTGGATTGAAGCAATGCAGGAAGAATTGCTCCAATTCAAGAACCAAGAAGCATGGCAACTGGTAGATCTTCCCGAAGGACAATACCCTATCGGTACCAGATGGTTGTACAGGAAAATGACTGATGATAAAGGGATCGTCATCAGAAACAAAGCAAGACTAGTGGCATAGGGATACACTCAAGAAGAAGGAATCGACTATGATGAAGTGTTTGCACCTGTTGCCAGACTAGAAGCAATCAGAATCTTTCTTGCATATTTTGCATCCATGAAATTTACTGTTTATCAAATGGATGTAAAGTGTGCCTTCCTATATAGAAAGATTGCTGAGCAAGTCTATGTGAGTCAACCACCTGGCTTTGAAGATCCAGATTTCCCTCATAGAGTTTACAAGCTTGACAAAGCTTTGTATGGTCTTCATCAAGCACCAAGAAAGTGGTATGAGACTCTATCATCCTTTCTTTTAGAACATGGGTATGAAAGAGGAAAGATTGATTAGACTCTCTTCAGAAGAAAAAGAGGAAAAGACATGTTGTTAGTCTAGATCTACATGGATGACACTATATACGGCTCAACAAACAAGCAACTCTGCAAAGAATTTGAAGACCTTGTGCACTCAAAGTTCGAAATGAGTGCTATGGGGGAACTCACCTTCTTTCTAGTGGTGCAAGTCCAACAGACAACAGATGGAATCTTCATCAACCAATCAAAATATGTAGAAACCATGTTGAAGAAATTTCATATGTAGAAACCATGTTGAAGAAATTTCACTTTGCTGACTGTCAGTCTATCAGAACTCCTGTGGATACTAAAGTGAAAATTGGACCTGACCCTAAAGGCAAATCAGTGGATGAGACTCACTATCAGTCAATGATAGGTTGACTTATGAATCTAACAGCCAGTAGGCCTGACATTATGTTTGGTGTTTATGTGTGTACCAGATATCAAGCTGATCCAAAAGAATCACATGTGAACGCAGTCAAGAGGATATTCAGATATCAGAAGGGCAAACCAACTCTTGGGTTATGGTATCCAAAGGAATGAGAATTTAATCTCTATGCCTACATAGACAGTGATTATGGAGGATGTAACTTCAACAGAAAATCCACCTCTGGCGGTTGTCAATTTCTTGGTCACAGACTAGTATCCTAGCAATGCAAGAAGCAGACAAATGTATCTATGTCCACAGCAAAAGCTGAGTATATTACTGCATCAGCATACTGCTCTCAAGTTCTCTGGATTCAAAACCAAATGCTTGATTATGGTTTTAACTTCTTGCACACACCAATTTCTATTGATAACACAGCTGCGGTCTTTATAACTAATAATCCAGTTCAGCACTCAAAAACAAAACATATTGAGATCAGATATCAGTTTTTGAGAGACTATGTTAAAAAGGTTTAATCAAATTGATTCAAGTACCAACTGAAAATCAATTAGCTGATTTGTTTACCAAGGCATTTGAACTTAGTAGGTTAGAATTTCTGGATCAGTCAATTGGCATGATTAACCTTGAGTAATAACCATGACAAACATCAAAAACAATTAAAAAAAACATTAGAAAATCACAAAAAGAAACCAAGTTTGATGAAGAAAAGAATTAATGGGAAATGATATAATTACAGTCTTTATATCTTTCACTGTGCTTAATTTGAAAATGTGAAAGACTGCAATGACTTACAAGATATGTTGGTAGGCTCAACTTGGAAGAAAAGATACATGCAGTGATGAATTAAAGACTTATTCAATTGTGAACACTCATCACAAAGTATAGGTATGTATTGGCTTATCTGAATGCATGTGTGTGTAGTAGCCTAAACGCACCCGGTAATGATACTTTATGAATCTCTTTCACCACATCATGTTTAATCTTTGTTTTGCTAAGCAAAAACCTGATGAAACTTGTACATAGTGCAGATGTTATGATTCCCAATGTGGAACACATCCAAAATTGGATGAATCAACAAAGTAATACATTCCAAGTGAATGAACAAAATAATCCTATCATGGATCACCTCCAATGTGAAGTTAAAAGAATCCAAATATGCACCAACATGAAAAAGGATCAAAGTAAAAGAATCCCAATGAGGATCAGTGAAAATGAGACTTCATAACTTAAGTAACCTCGTAAGAAAAGTTGTGAAAAAGTTCTACCATGCATTGTATAAGGAGGGTTGATCATTCCATGCTTATGTGTGTGAGGGAAACATTGAATAATTAAATCAAACAAAACATGATAAAAGCCATTTGCATCAAAATATCAACCAGGTATGAGTTTAAGAGGACAAACATACCTTCAATCTTCAAGTTCATGATCATGTCCATTTAATCATAAAGGATGCACAAGTGTAATGTAAAACCGATATGATCCTAAGAAAGAGATAATTCTCTTCATTATTAATAATCAAATAATATTCAAAAGGTTTTAAATCTTAAAAGTTTCTATCCATATGTGGATATAAACTTTAGGGGGAGTAATTTAAAATTTTTTAGTAAGTCCAAATTTTGTTTATTAACTTAACTTTGAAAAATAAAACAAAAAGAATTTTGGTTGGTGTTGTTGCAAAAAGTCATATCATTATATCTCAGCTTATGCGGATTCTTAGAAGCATGATAAGTCCAAGATCTGTCAAAATTAGGAAACTTGTATCACTTGTGACATACAAGTCAATCCAAGCAAGAATTGACAACTTCAACAATCAACATCATAAGAAAAATTAATCAAGGACAAATCTTATAAGATATGACAGGATCAGTGATCACAAGTTTGATGTATCAGAATATAAAGCAGCGGAATACAAACACGAATTAGACAAATTGTAGCAAGCAATCGATATTTGTAAGCATTAAGACCGCATACGGTTATAGGAGAGAGAATATGTATTTCTGATTTCTAGGAATGTTTATAGATGTAGAATATTTCTAATCGAATCAATCATTCATTCCATTCAATTACTCATTTCACTCATGATTACAATAGGTTGTCACTCCTTATATAGAGTGCAACAGTCATGCTGTTGTCACGGAAAGTGACAACTGGCAGATCAATACAGAAATAACTAATTCTTAACAAACTACTGAAATGTTACAACTACTGAGAACATATCAGCAAGTTAAGTACAAAATATAAAACTACTGAAACTACAACGACTGAAGAACAAACTCTTCAGTCGTTTTACAAAACTACTGAAACATAGAAAATAAAACTACTGATATCACAACTACTGAAGAAGTACTCTTCAGCAGTTGTGACAAACTACTGAGGCTTCAGTACTTGATCTTCAGACTTTGACCTTCAGGTGTTTCATCAGCTGATGACTTCAGTAGATATCATCAGCTGATGTCTTCAGTCTTTGTCTTCAGACTTTGTACATCAGTTGTTGATCTTCAGCACTTGTGAACTCTTCAGCTGTTGTACTTCAGTACTTTGGTCTTTCAGCTTCAGCACTTGTGTTCTTCAGCTGTTGTACTTCAGCACTTTGGTTCTTCAGCTGTTAAGGTCTTCAGCACTTGATCTTCAGCTGTTGAAGTCTTCAGCACTTGTCAAACTACTGATGAGGCTTTCAGCAGTTGTTGTGATACCGTGTGGGACTTAGAGGTTTTCTGATCTTGGCTCATTGGTTCTTTTGGTCCAACAAACTCCCCCTGAACCAATGCAGCCAAAACCTCTAACTTATTTATACTCCCACTTATTGATGGCAAAATGTGGTCTTTTTCCTTCTTGATCAGTGGAGAAGATGACCCATGTAAGCTCCGGCCTGGGAAGAAATCTCAAAATATTTGTTTGGCAGAGTATGAATGGGAACTCTGTTTTGGGGAACTGGACACAGAGTTGTTATCCCATTCATGAGATTTACTTCCCCATAATGAGTCTGTACGACTCTTGTGTAGGCCTCAAGGAAGGTGATTTGTTCCTCCATAGTTAGCACTTCAGTACCTCCTTCAAACAATGATTCAGGCCCATAATACTCAGACAGGTATTTGGCCTGTTTCCCATTCTTTAGCTCCACAGTTGTTAATTCTGTAAGCAAACTCATCCGGGTGATTAACCTCTAGGAACAACTGGAGCTCATTTTTCCTGACTTCCTCAAGCCTCTTGTAAACTAACCCTTTTTCACTATTTTGTTTTCCAGCATCTTCTGAGGGGTTAGATTAGCTTTGTAGGCCTTCTTGAAGTCTTCTAGGATTTCCCAGGGTGAAACTACAAAGACCAGAGAGATCACTTCATCTACGATCTTTTTCACCTGGCCAATGTATCTCTGAGGTATATTGTTCTTATGAATTCTGTGAGAGACCCTGGGATCAGGCCAAATCCTCACTCTTTCCTTTTGATATTGAAAGGTATGCCTGAGAGTGTAAAGTCTGAGGGCTTGCTCCTTCATATTGATGATATAGAAGATGTGGCTGCATAAGCTTTGTCAATTCTCTTCAGCATTCCTCATCATGCAGTTTATGAAGCTCTTCTTCTTCTAGCTTCACTTTAACCATTTGTCTCTGGACTTCAGGAGTAATTGCTGAGGAGTGACTTGTGGCCTTAGGCAACTGAATCACAGCTGAGAGCGGCAGCCTGTCTTCATCATCTTCGTCATCATCTTCTAGCCTCAATATCCTTTCTTCTTCTTCAAGGGTATATCATCGGCTATGGTTTTGAGGGTAAGGGAGTTGTTGTTTTGGTGGGTGTGTTTTGGGTGGTTTTGGTGTGGGAATGTTGACAGGCTGTTCTAGCATCCTTGAGGTGAGTGTGGCTTTTGATTGCTTGGCTAGCTCAGTCCTGCTCCCAGCACCTGCTTCATTCAAAGCTTCAATAACAACCCTTTAGTATATACTTCAGATGAACAGATCATGGTGGTGATTGCCAAGATACTGTCCCTGGACCAAGCTTTGATTTCGATCATTGACCATCCAAGATATTTTGCAATAAATCTGATCATGATTTCAAGCCTTTCTCTTTCTAACACTTCATAACTTGCCCATCTATTCTGGATTTCTTCAATCTCTAGTCGTCGAATCTCAGAGTCAAGTTTATTGGTGTCATGGCCTTGCCTAAACAGCTGATCAATGATGTTGTCCATTGATCTGCTGTGTTCGGCATCAGCCTCTTTTATCAGCAGCTCCAAGGCTTTATCTTCAGCAATGTGCTCATCAGCACCTTTCTTTCTCTTATAGGTGAGCATTGGTTGCTGTTCTTTCTCCTCCTCTTGGACTTGCTTCTCTTCCTTTTCCTCAGATCTTTTCCTCTTCCTTTCTTTCACTGCAGTACTCTCCCCCTTTTTGGTTGCATTGGAGAAGGGGTTGGTACGCAGAAAGAGTCTTTTGGACAGCAGCATCAACCAGGGCTGTAATGTGGAGGAAAGCCTCTCATCAAGGGCTTTGATCACTATATTAGTGATTATTGGGGTGATGAGAGGAAGGGAATTTTGGAGTGCAGCACCTATTTGCTCAGGAGGGTTTGTTCCTGAGAAGTAGGGCCTGAAGCAGAGGCAGGTGGTTGATTTTGGGGTGGCTCTGTGTTTGGGAAACCTTCAAGGGAAGGTGCCATCTGTGGGTGTATGATGGTTGCAGATGGACTTGCATCCTGAGACATCTTGGCCAGCAGCTCTTTGAGTCTGCTAACCTCATCCTCTAGAATGGTGTTTTGAGCAACTACATCACAGAAGAAGCTCAGGTCATCATCAGTTGATACTGAATCACCTGACCTCCTGCTTAGAGCAGGATTTACATGCACTGGGTGTAGACCAGTTGGTGCATGTGCCCCTTGTGCTTGGTACTGGGGACTTCCAGCCTCAGGACAATGTCCATCATCAGCTGTTGCCTCTAGGGAGGTCTTAGCAATGTTACCAGCCTCACTCTGGTCATGTGCTGAGTCAGAGGAGGTGGCAGCCTCACTAGATATTCTAAGCTCCTTGTCTACACCATGAGATAGAATTGGGAAAACCCTGTGCTGTGGGTTCTCAGGTGCACTGTGTTCTCCCCCTCAATTGTAGAGGAATTCCCAGTAGTAAGTGGTTTCTGGGGAGGGGGTGAGGAGTGCAATTGAGTCAGCACTTGTGCAACTATTAAAGTTGGGCTGTGAGGGGCGGTTGTTTGGGGTAAGGGATTAGAAGCAGTGTGCACCTAGGGTGGATGGTGCTCTTCAATGGCAATCTCCTCAAGTGAGGAAGATCCCAGATAAGTAGGTGCCCCTTGGGTTGCTGCAGGCTCCTGTTGAGAGGAAGCCTGAGCGGCTGTGGCTGGAAGAGTCATTGTATCCACTAGGGGGTTGGACTAGTAGATGATCCTGCGTTCGTGGTGCAGGAGCATCCTCAGGGGACTCAATTCCCTGAGTAGCCATTTTGGGTTCTTTTTGGTGGGTTTGGTGGGGACATTGGATTGGAGGTGGTGGCTGTGGGTTGCAGCTGCGTGGGTTTTCGCAGCTTGGCAGCCAGTTTGAGTGTCCGGTCAGAGTTGTGCGGGAGTATACTTCTGGCAGAACAGCCGTAGCAGGGACTCCCAAGCCAACAAGTCCCTCAGCATTAAGCTGGTCTATAATAATGGCCATTATGAACCGTGGATATAGTATCCAACGGTTGGCAGTTATTTTTTGAGCCATATCTTTGAGCTCTGAAAAAATATAATTCTGAAAAGTTCAGTGGTTGTTGCTCAAGGATAGAATACATTACCTGCTGCCATTGGTGGACATTTGATCCCAAGACGACGTCTTAGGGGCCAAACATACATTGACCATGTGAAAAATCAGGCGCTCAGCGTCATTAAAGTGTTTCTTCATGATGGTGGTGGCACTGAGATCACCTTGATATCCATGCTGAGCAAATGATAGATCTATGGTGCCGTTCGGATATCCAGCAGGAGAGGTAGCATCACTCAGTTGAAGAATTTACGGATTGTTGCAGGAGTAATGACTACTTCTTTGTTGTTGACGACTGACCGGAGGGATCGTGTGTTGCTCTCCTCAGTTGGAACAGTAACGTTCATCCAAAATGGTTCAAGGATTCGGCATGTAAGACGGGGTTCAGAAGGAATGCCTTGTGTATATGGGACTGAACCATAAGATCGATAGCAGTATCGAACTTAGTCCAGATCGGCGATTTTGTGAGGTAGGCAACACAGTGTGTCGCGGTTTAATTTGCATAGACGCCATGGAGAAGGAAGTTTTGGAGAGGAACGTTAGGTTTGAAGAAGATGAAGCATGGAGAGCTCAGGTTAAGGGTATTTATAGGGTACGGGTGAGGAAACGACTGAAGGATGTGGTGTTAGTCATCAGTAGTTTTAAACGACCGTTGACATGGTATTATCCTTTCAGACGTTGAAACAGCTGAAGTCGTGGTGTTAGGCATCAGTAGTTTAGAAAACTACTGAAGACCGTGGTTTTGACTTCAGATGATTGAAACAACTGAGGACATGGTGTTTGTCATCAGTAGTTATGAAACTACTGAAGACAGTGGTTTTGTCATCAGCTGTTGTAAACAACTGAAAACTTGGTATTAGTCATCAGTAGTTAAAAACTACTGAAGACGTGGTTTTGCTTCAGTTGTTTAAAATGAAACAGCTGTTGTACAAACGACTGAAGAGAAAGTTCTCTTCAGCTGTTTTCGTCAATTCTTAGCTTTTCAGCTGTTTCAAACTGTCCTCAACACATTCATCAGTCTTTATGGCTGATTTCAGTTGTTTCATAGGACATCAGTACTTATCTGTTTTTACTGATTGCAGTAGTTATGACTGCATCAGCAGTTGTAACTACATCAGTAGTTTCGAACAGATGAAGTAGTACTTCAGTACTTGTGAGACATTTAGCCTTCAGTAGTTATAAAAACTACTGAGGTTAAAAGAGCTCATCAGTACTTATATGTGACATGGGTACTTATGATCATCAGTATGAATTCCTGAGATCATCAGTAGTGGTCACCTATTCTAGCTGCAGCATACCAAGCCTTAACACCAGGTTTTGGAAAGTTGAACTATCCAAAGGCTTAGTAAAATGTCTGCAAGCTCATCAGCACTTGGCACAAACTTAGGATCAATCAGACCTTTTTCAAAACAATCCCTTATAAAATGATGTCTGATCTCTATATGTTTGGTCCTAGAGTGCTGGACTGGATTTTTGACAATGCAACGAGCTGAAGCACTATCCATTACAATGGAGTCTTAGTCTCTGTAATGCCATAATCCAAAAGTTGGTTTTGAAGCCAGAGTACCTGAGATGTATAGCTTGCAGCAGCAATGTACTCTGCTTCCGCAGTGGATGTAGCAACTGAGGTCTGTTTCTTGCTCTGCCAAGAAATCAAGCAGTTGCCTAGGAATTGACATCCACCAGAAGTTGATTTCCTGGTCAACTTACACCCTGCATAGTCACTGTCAGAAAAAGCAACTAATTTACCAGAATGTCCGGTAGAATACCATAAACCTAGAGATGGAGTGCCTTGCAGATATCTAAAGATCCTCTTGACTGCAATCAGATGAGACTCTTTAGGTGCAGCCTGAAATCTAGCACAAACACATGTAGCAAACATAATATCTGGTCTAGAAGCTGTTAAATACATCAAGGACCCAATCATACATCTGTAAAGTGTTTCATCAACCACTTTACCTTTCTGATCTGAGTCCAGTTGTGTGGTGCTGCTCATGGAGTAGAACAGGGCTTACAGTTTTGTAAATCAAACTTTTGCAAAAGATCTTTTGTATATTTGGATTGATGAATTAAAATTCCATCAGCCTTTTGTTTGATTTGCAACCCTAGAAAGAACTGTAATTCTCCCATGGCGCTCATTTCAAACTTCTGTTGCATCAACTTTGTAAAGGCATCACACAACTTTGGATCAGAGGATGCAAAAATGATATCATCTACACAAATTTGAACAAGTAGATTATGCTGCCCAGCTTTCTTAATAAATAAAGTCTTGTCTATGGAGCCTCTAGTGAAATTGTTTTCCAGAAGAAAGTTTGATAATGTCTCATACCAGGCTCTGGGAGCTTGTTTTAACCCATAAAGAGTTTTATCAAGCTTATACACCCAATTAGGATGTTTATTGTCCTCAAAGCCTGGAGGTTGACATACATAAACCTCTTCTTTAACTTTTCCATACAAAAATGCACTTTTGACATCCATTTGAAAGACTTTAAGTTTTTGATAAGCAGCATAAGCTAAAAACAATCGAATTGCTTCCAGTCTGGCTACAGGGCAAAGGTTTCATCATAATCAATACCTTCTTCTTGTGCAAACCCCTGAACAACCAGTCTGGCCTTGTTCTTAACAATAAGCCCATTTTCATCAGTTTTGTTCCTAAACACCCATTTAGTGCCTATTGCACACTTACCTGGAGGTAGAGGAACCAGTTCCCACACTTGCTGTTTCTTGAACTGAAGAAGCTCAAGCTGCATGGCATCAACCATCCATTGTCCTTTAGAGCAATGTGATAATTCTTTGGCTCTTGCTGACTGATGAAGAGAGCATAGAAGCAGAAATTTGACAATTGACTTCTTGTTGATACTCCAGCAGTGATATCACCAATGATTTGAGACATAGGGTGATTCTTCAGATCTTGATACACAATGAGATCTGTGCAAGTGTTTGTAGCCGGTTCAGCAGCAACAGATGGTGATGGTGAATCATTTCCTTGAAACCAATCAGTGGATGGTAATTCAAAGGAAGTTGAATTCGAAGAAATTCATCAGCATTTGTGGTGGATGGTGCTACTGGCGCTACAGGAACATCAGGTCTAGTTGAGTCAGGCTGATCACTAAACCTGAAGAGGTGAGTACTGCAATCATCATCATCATCAGCAGTACCACCAGGTGGTGAACTGTTGATAGGAGCAACAGCAGGAGTTTGATAAGGAACATATTGCAGTATGTCCAAATCAAATAACTCCATAGGACTTTGTGGAATCTTGTCCTTTGGAGATTCATTAAACTTAACATGTAGAGTTTCTTCAACCATCTTTGTTCTGCAGTGAAGACTATATGCCTTGCAAGTAGATGAATAACCAACAAAGTATCCTGCATCCACCTTAGGATCAAATTTGTGGAGTTGATCCTTTGTGTTGAGAATGAAACAGGGACACCCAAATGCTTTGAAAAATGAAATCAGAGGAGACAAATGATGGAGAACTTCATATGGAGTCTTCATCAACCTCTGATTTACTAAAACTCTATTTTGCACATAACAAGCTGTGTTGACAGCTTCGGCCCAAAAGGTCAATGGCAAACCTGAGTCAGCCAGCATGGACCTTGCAGCTTCAATGAGGGTCCTGTTCTTTCTCTCCACTACTCCATTTTGCTCTGGAGTCCTTGGAATGCTGAACTGCCTTTTGATTCCCTTTGAAAGATAGAAGTCATCAAGTGTATGATTTCTGAACTCAGTTCCATTATCACTCCTAATACACTTGACTGGAAGGGAATACTGCTTCTCAATGTACAGCACAAAGTGGATAATCTTCTGAGCAGCCTCATCCTTGAATGTAGAAAGAAAGTCCATACAAATCTGGAGTAATCATCCACAATTACCAGACAGTATTTCTTCTTTGCCATGCTCATTACTCTCACAGGACCAAATAGATCCATATGCAGTAATTGCAAGCAGGCAGTGGACTTGGACACTTCAATAGGAGGAAATGAGACCTTGTGCTGTTTTCCTTTTAAACAAGCAGTGCATGTTTCATCACAGTGGAACTCCTTTATTGGTAAGCCTCTGACTAAACTATTGTGGCTAAGCTGATTCATGTTTTTGAGATTGACATGACCAAGCCTCCTGTGCCACAGTTTAGATTCTTGAAAAGAGGCTTTGGAAAATAGGCAAGGATTGCCTTTGAGATCTATCTTCTTAGAGAGATCTAAGGCATACACTCTTCCTGTCCTGTTGGCTTTCAGGAGAGTGTGATCATCCAACACCTTGTCAATCAAGTGCAAAACTTTGGATGACAGAATCCTACAGTTTTGACTTGTGAAAAGGGCAACATGGCCTTTATCACACATTTGACTGACACTCAAGAGGTTGTACTTGAGATTTTCCACATGATTAACATCATCAAATTTGATTTCTCCATTGGAGACAAAGCCCTTACCGATGATGTAACCCCTAGCATCATTGCCAAAAGAGACAAATCCCTTCTTTCCTTGAGAGTAGTCATGAAGAAGAGAGATGTTCCCAGTCATGTGCATAGATCCCCCACTGTCTACATACCAGATGCTACTTTGGCATGTTGAAGAACCCTGCAATAATAAACAATCAGTTAGTTTTAGAGACCCAAACCTTTTTGGTTTTGGGCCTGGTCTCATCAATAGATGGTAAACTAACATGTTATTTGTAACAACAGCCTGAGAAGAAGAAGATGGTGTAGAAGAGGAGTCCTTTGGCTTAGACCTCCTTTTCTGTGGTTTCAACATAGGAGAATCTAGTTGGTTAACTCTACCCAACAGATGTTGTACCATCATCACCAGCTGTGTCTGATTTTGTGATAAAGCTTTCAGCTCATCAAACACATTGCTAGTGGAGTTAGATAAGGTCCTATGTTGCACCTTCTTCTTTTGAGCACCCTCAGCTGTCACCTGTTTAACTCCTTCCTTTTTGGATTGCTTTAAGGACTTAAGGGTTACAAGATTTGATGTTGCTGATACAAATGTGGTCTCAAACTCAGTTTTCATTTTTACCATTTTCTCATTAATTTCTTCTTTTTGTTTGAGTTTGGAACCTCTTTTGTACCAACAATCATCTGTAAGATGATTGAACAAACCACATATTTCACATGGTTTCTTCTTCATCTTAGGTTGATCATCAACTAAAGATGGTGAAGCAACATAAGACTTGTTCTTCAATGCTTGGAAGCATTGGTTGCTTTCTTGACAACCTCTTAGTAGCCTTCAAACTCTTTCTACTGCCAGTTTTCTTCTCTTCAGTGCTGACAGCAGTTGAAGTTTGAACTTCAGGTGTTAAATCCTGCTCTCCAGTCCTTTCAGGACCTTCAGGATTAACTCCTGAGTTGATCAACTTATTGATCATGTGAATGTCAGCATTTGGACCATCAACATCAGCTGATAGGTTCAAGGAGGACTTGATGTGACTGCTACTTCTGATTGTGCTGTATCAGAAGGTAGATCACATGATTTGATGGATTGGTTACCACTCTCACCATCAGATTCTACCTCTGCTCTTGGGGTAAAATCTGTCGGTGGAGCAGTGTGATTGTAGCCAATGCCAAACTTCACATTTGAAGCAGATGCTTACTAAGAAGCATTTCAAAACCTTTGCATGATTGTACCCATCTATCACACTCGACCTGGGTAACTGCAAGGGTTTCTTTGAGATCTTTGTACTTCTCTAGAAGTACATCTTCTCTAGCCTTATCATCAATTATTTTGCAATTCAGTTTATAAACCTCATCATTTTTATCTTTGAGCACAAACTCAAACTCAGCTTTGTTTTTGGAAATTATTTGTTCTAGCTCAATGTTCTTATTATTTAAAGCTACATTTGCTTCTCTAATGGAAGCAAATGCTGCTATGCATTGTTCAGAACATAATTTGGCTTTTGCCTCAGAGGATACCTGTGATACCTGAGGTGTAGAGGCATTGGAAGATGAAGTATCAGCAGACTCCAAAGCCATAAGAGCTAGATTCCCAAAGGGACTGTCACCACCATGTTGACCAGCACCTGAGAACAGTTGATCATGACCAGACAAGTCATCTGGTAAACTGCTCCAGTCAACAACTCCTGGGGTGAAGAAGCTGTGTTGTTGAGATGAAGGTTGTTGATGAGATAGGGAAGGCTGAGGTTTGGTAATGCATGAGGCTGTGGTGTCATAGGAACTTGAACTTGATTTGACTGTGGCATGTAATAACCAGTTACTGATATGGCATTTGACCCTGAGGAACAAAATATGCCGGAGATTGTTGTTGAGGATGATGACTAGATGTGACAGGATGTTGCCCTCTGTGTTGTTGACTATTGCCAGGAAAAGTCACAAAGGGTGCAGTAGAGTTAGATCCAGTTGATCTACACTCTCTTGCAAAGTGTCCAAGCCGTTGGTATTTGTGACACCTCAACTTGCTCTTGTCAAAACCAACTTTGGTTTTGCCAGAGAGTCCTGGGAATTTTCTTCCAGTTCTTTTGTAGAACTTCTGAGATCTGATATTTATCAAGGCCATTTGGCTCAAAATATCCATCTCTTCTAAGTCATCATCAGCAATCCCCTTGAGATCATCCATAATGAAACATAGATTGTCATTATTACACCCAGTGAACTGACCATCAACACTAACAAATGCAGAATTAGAAGTGCTCGAAGAGAAATTAATATGCTCATCATACTGGCATTCAGATGAAGCATATTCTGACTCATGACCCACCAAGGCAGTGTTGCCTTGTATAAAGTCTTCAGTGAGCTTCCAGATGAAGACAGCTTTCTCTTCTGTTCTATCTCTCTCTCAAAAGTGAGCAATTTCCCATGGAGTTGGGTGAGAGATAGTTTGTCCAAACTTGCACTGGAGCGTAGGACAATAGTATATGTGTCCCATCTCTCAGGCAGTGATCTGAGAAATCTGTTATTCATCTGAATATTAGTGTATTCAAGTTTGACCATTTTTAGTTCAGAGATCAAACAAGAAAACCGCTCATATTGTTGAGTCAGTGTCTCACCCTTTCTATGAGAGAATGTCTCATATTGTTGGGCAAGAATTTCTCTATTATTTGCCAAGACCTCATCTGTTCCTCCAAATTGTTCTTTCAAAGCAATCCAGAGGTCATGGGCAGTTTCATGATGCATTAGCCCAGAATAGATTTCATTGGGCAAAGCCATGGCCAGAATTCCATGGGCTTTTGCATCAATCTCAAGCAACTTCTTATCCTCATCTGAATATTGCTCCCTCCTTCGAACCATTTGATTGGTTTCCGGGTTATTCACCATAGGCTTGTGTGGACCATGTACCACTGATGTCCAACACCCTGCGCTGTTAACAGACAGGTGATGGAGCATACGTCTTTGCCATATGTTATACTCATTCCTAACCAGCATAGGAGGCTTGGTTGAGGAACCAGTATTGTGAGGATCATTGGAGGGGGTGGTCATTTTCGGTTCAAAAACAGTTATTTTAAGTTTTAAAAAGTTTTAGACAAACCACAACAAACTCAATGAGAACCAAGAAAAGATCTCAGGATGAATGAGCAGAAATACAGAAATTCAATCTATAACCGTTTCTTGCAAAAAACAAAAGCTAATTCAATCAAACTTGGATCTTGAATAGCAGTTTCAATGATCAATTATTAGATCGATCAATGATTAACCTGCTCTGATACCATTTGACAGGATCAGTGATCACAAGTTTGATGTATCAGAATATAAAGCAGCGGAATACAAACACGAATTAGACAAATTGTAGCAAGCAATCGATATTTGTAAACATTAAGACCGCATACGGTTATAGGGAGAGAATATGTATTTCTGATTTCTAGGAATGTTTATAGATGTAGAATATTCTAATCGAATCAATCATTCATTCCATTCAATTACTCATTTCACTCACTGATTACAATAGGTTGTCACTCCTTATATAGAGTGCAACAGTCACTGCTGTTGTCACGGAAAGTGACAACTGGCAGATCCAATACAGAAATAACTAATTCTTAACAAACTACTGAAATGTTCACAACTACTGAGAACATATCAGCAAGTTAAGTACAAAATATAAAACTACTGAAACTACAACGACTGAAGAACAAACTCTTCAGTCGTTTTACAAAACTACTGAAACATAGAAAATAAAACTACTGATATCACAACTACTGAAGAAGTACTCTTCAGCAGTTGTGACAAACTACTGAGGCTTCAGTACTTGATCTTCAGACTTTGACCTTCAGGTGTTTCATCAGCTGATGACTTCAGTAGATATCATCAGCTGATGTCTTCAGTCTTTGTCTTCAGACTTTGTACATCAGTTGTTGATCTTCAGCACTTGTGAACTCTTCAGCTGTTGTACTTCAGTACTTTGGTCTTTCAGCTTCAGCACTTGTGTTCTTCAGCTGTTGTACTTCAGCACTTTGGTTCTTCAGCTGTTAAGGTCTTCAGCACTTGATCTTCAGCTGTTGAAGTCTTCAGCACTTGTCAAACTACTGATGAGGCTTTCAGCAGTTGTTGTGATACCGTGGGGACTTAGAGGTTTTCTGATCTTGGCTCATTGGTTCTTTGGTCCAACAAGATAAATAATCAATTCAATCTCATTAACTTATGATTAAGTTCAAAAGTTAATGCAGGTAAGTGCATTGCTTAATACGGGTGAAGGTAAACCATGCATGTAACTAATACGGGTAACAGTATATTTTCAAGTGCAACTAATGCAGACAATGATTTTAGTCTACCGTATTAGTGTGTGAAGTAAATGTGGATTTTAATCTACCGCATTCACTACAGAGTCAAATGCGGATGAACTCTTTCTCTCTCGCATTTGCTATAGTGCAATACTGACCAAGTGTTGTCAACCGCATTTGGTGATCATACAAGTGCTAATTGACTTTGTTCTATCGCATTTGCTACTGTGTACAAATACGGATAGGATGAAACAAGTAACAACTCTACCGCATTTGCTACAGTGTTAATGCTGATGAACATAATCACAAGTTATTCTTCCGCATTTACTATAGCACAAATGCGGATAGTCAAAGGTTTCAAGTTCTAAATTCCGCATTTGCAACAATACACAAATGCGGAAAGAATAAAAAATAAGAAACAAAACTTCCGCATTTACAACAGTAGCCAAACGCGGACAGTCAAAGTCAAATGTTTCTCTTCCGTATTTGCTACAGTTAACAAATGCGGATGACCAAAAGTCAAAAAAATTAACCCTTCCGTATTTGCTACAGTGGTGACCGCATTTGCTCTTAAACTTATAAAATCTTTAAAAATGCATTATTTGACTATTTAAAGGAATTCAAACAGGTCATTTAATACTGTTAAGTCGGTTTTTCTCCGGATCGATAAACATCCGAGCATGTTCTTGACGGAAGGATGAACAACCAAAACCAAAAGTCAAATCAATAACACGAACTATCAAATATTGGTTTCATTGATAAAAACCTAATGATTACAAGCTCGTTACAACATAAGAATCAAGACTCTTGGCAAGGGGAAGATCGAGCATGATCTCCCCTCTCATCCGGCAGCCCTAGGCTCCGGGCAGACTTCTTCTCAATCCCCTTTCTCTCACAATTGAAACTAGTATATATAGGCCTCGGCCCATATTAGATGTGACTGGGCCCATTCTTGCGAGTGGACCATGCGTATGGTTCAATCGTACGACTGGACCATGCGTATGGTTCAATCGTACGACTGGACCATACTTATGTTCAGTCTTACGAATGTCCCAATCTCATCTCTCAGTCACACGGCGAGCATGGCTCAGTCGTACGACTGAGTCTCATTCGCATATGCTCCTGCGAATGACCCAGTTTCGTGTGTTTACAACATATCAGGTGTATAACATTAAGCCTAGACTATTCGACAAGCGACAGACACACTATATATGACTATATATGCTCCAACAAATACTTTTCAAATTTGAGAGACTTTATAGTGAGACGAGCGCAAACACACAGTACACCATCGTCGATCATCTTCATCATAAACAATCAAACATTTTCGTGTGGTTCTACTCAATCGACTCTTGTTATCGATCCTGAATCCAAATTTGTATCGGAAACAAGGTGAAATTTCCAAGAAAAATTTTAATCAAGACCTAAGTTTCAGAATGTTAAACCTAAATCAATCAATGAACCAACTGATAATGAAGAACACAAAAACAGTCTCATTGTTGTAACATAATACACCTTTTCGACTTCAATGAGCATGCAAACCAACAGAAATTCTTATCATCATGAAAACCTTGATATTCATGTTTGTTGTAAGAACAGAGCATATTGAAAAAATGAAACATTTGTAACAAATCAATGAAACAATATCTCATTCATGGTTCAAACATAGAAATTGTGATTGTTAAAAGACAAACTCACCATTTGCTATGACAACAATGCAACAGAAATGACAAGTATTCATCCTGTCCATTTAAAGTCAAACTGATAACTAACACACATGTCTCTTGTGCAGATTACATGGCAAATCTTACATGGAGCAAGCTCCAAAATTTCAGTGGTTATTTAACCCTTATGTGCCTGAAGCTGAAGGACTTAGAGATATGATCAGATTCTTATCTACCACAAGGGTAGCCTATGCTATCACTGTGAGACCCACAATGTATGAGAATCTCGTCACGTCCTTCTGGAACTCAGCTGAGGCAGTTGAAGCTGATGGTGTTAGAACATTAACTTGGAGAATCAACAATGAGTTCACTTTGAGTATGACTGAAGATTCTCTTAGAAGATGCTTACAATTTGGTTATGATGCTAAGCTCCTCTAGAGCTAGATGATGAAGAATAACCACATTTTTTGCTGAAATTGTTTATGAAGGAGGATATGAAGCAAAACAAATTGTTAATGGATTAGTTGATCTACCTTGGAGATTCCTAATTCATATGTTTCAACACTGTCTGTCTAAGAAAAATACAGGATGGAATGACATTCTAGTCCTCACATCCTCACCAATTTGTGCTATTTGCACCAACAGGCCTTTTAATTTATCTGCATATGTTTTCAATGGCCTGATTTCAAACATTCAAGAAGGGCGAATATACAAGTTCCTGATGTATCCAAGATTCATTCAATGCCTGATCAATGAATCATTCCTGATATTGCTAATGAAGGACCGGTGCTTGATATTCCTCACTATGATGCAAGATCCTACAAATACATTAAGAAGAGGGACCCAAGAAACTTTTACAGTGGTGCTCACTCACCTCTACTTCCATGGATGATTCAGCAAATAAATCAAGAAGGTCAAGCACAAGCACAACCATCACCACAACCATCACCACAACTAACACCACAACAATCACCACAACAATCACCACAACCAGCACCACAACCATCACCATAACATCAGCACAACCAACACCACAAACAACCCCTCAACCTTCACCAATATCACCTCATCATCACTCACCAATATCACCTCATCATCACTCACCAATATCACCTCATCATCACTCACCTATATCACCTCATCATCACTCTCCAGTATCACCACCATATCAATCACCTATATCACCATACCAACCTTTGCCATCCCATGATCACCCTGCTGAAGTTGAAGGATCAACTAGTGCTTCTAAATCATCCAAATCATCTTCTGATGAGGAGGATCATCATACTTAAATTCCTACAAAAAGAGCAACTTCTGAGACTGCTCCCTCAGAGAGCTTTGCTGAATCAAATGTGAACATGCCTGTTGAAAAGGATGAGTTGATAACTGAACTGTTGCATAAGGTTGAAAGAATGGAGAGAATAAAAAACAGAAGGGCTAGAATCATTGATGATAGAATTCTTAAGCTTGATGAAAAGGAGCAGGAGCTGAAGATCTCAAAGAAAAACATGAAGCTGAAATGAAGGAGAAAGTAAAGGAAATTGAAACTTTAAATATTGCACTTAATCATTCAAGAAAGGAAGTCAGTGGACATGTTGACACTCTTGCAATTCAAACAATAGCAATGGAAGAATAACAGAACATAAGAGAAGAACAAGCTGAAATCATCTCTATTCTTGAAAAAGAAATTGATAGCAAAAACAAAAGAATCTCTAAACTTGAGCTGATAATTGGGATTCAAAGAAGTGAAGTGAATGATGATAAGAAAGATGAACAAGAAAAGGTTGATGATGAAGAACAAGAAAAGGTTGATAATGATGATAACAAGTCTGTTTCTGAAAATGAAGAACAAGAAGGTGATACAAGTCAAACAAAGCATGATGAACAAAGTCTAGAAATGGTGGTATACTCTGGAAAAACCTATGCTGCCCATACTGAGAAAGCTGAATTTGAGAACTTTTTACTTCTTTAGACAGCTTCACATCTAAAGAATTCAGTGTAGATGATGACTTTTGGGATTTTGTAAACAATCAAAGAACTGATTTTGATCCTATTGTATTCATCCCCAAATCTCTAGTTCGTTTGGAGAAAGAGCTAAGCATGCAGATTGTCCCTGCAGTGTCATTAACTGAAGAACAAAAGGAAAATATAAGAGAAATGTGTGAAAAAGAAAGAGAAAAAGAAAAAGAAACAGAAAAGGAGAAGGAGGAAATAAAAGTGAAGGATCAAGAACAAACCACCCCCAAGAAAGTGTCTGACGTGATTGAAAAGGGTGAAACTCAAGTCCACAACTTCAAACATATTCAAGAAAAAGAAAATATCTAGCTGAAAAAGCTAAGGGTAAAAGACCAGTCATTGAAGAAGAAAGTGTTAAGAAGAAGAAAGATGATCCAAGAAGCATAGCTGCTATTGCTGAATTTCTTGAAGAACATGAGCAGGCTGAAGCTCAGTTAAAGAAACAATCTATTATCATTGATCTCGAAGAGGGAGAGATAGCTGGTGGATATGATGCTGAAAAGGATGTTCATATGTGTTGGACCAAAAGAACCAATGAGCCAAGATCAGAAAACCTCTAAGTCCCACATGGTATCACAACAACTGCTGAAAGCCTCATCAGCAGTTTGACAAGTGCTGAAGACTTCAACAGTTGAAGATCAAGTGCTGAAGATTCCAACAGCTAAAGAACTAAAGTGCTGAAGTACAACAGCTGAAGAACACAAGTGCTGAAGCTGAAAGACCAAAGTACTGAAGTACAACAGCTGAAGAGTTTACAAGTGCTGAAGATCAACAACTGATGTACAAAGTCTGAAAACAAAGACTGAAGACATCAGCTGATAATATCTACTGAAGTCATCAACTGATGAAACATCTGAAGGTCAAAGTCTGAAGATCAAGTACTGAAGCGTCAGTAGTTTGTCACAACTGCTGAAGAGTACTTCTTCAGTAGTTGTGATATCAGTTGTTTTATATTTCTAGTTTCAGTAGTTTTGTAAAACGACTGAAGAGCTTGTTCTTCAGTCGTTGTAGTTTCAGTAGTTTCCAATCAGTAGTTTTATATTTTCTACTTAACACTCTGATATGTTCTCAGTAGTTGTGAACATTTCAGTAGTTTGTTAAGAGTTAGTTAATTTTGTATTAGATCTGCCAGTTGTCACTTTCCGTGATAACAGCAGTGTTTGTTGCACTCTATATAAGGAGTGACAACCTATTGTAATAGGGGGAATGACGTGAATGAATGAATGATTTGATTAGAAACATTCCATATCTATAAACATTCCTTGAATCAGAAATATCTTCTCGCTATAACCGTATGTGCTCTTAATGCATACAAGCATCGATTTCTTGCTACAATTTGTCTAATTCCTATTCTTATTCCGCTGCCTTGAACTCTAATACATCAAACTTGTGATCGCTGATCCTGTCAAATGGTATCAGAGCAGGTTAATCATTGATCGATCTAATAATTGATCATTGAAACTGCTATTCCAGATCTAAGTTTGATTGAATTAGCTTTTGTTTTTGCAAGAAACGGTTATAGAGATTGAATTTTCTGTATTTCTGGTCATTCATCCTGAGATCTTCTCTTGGTTTTATTGAGTTGTTGTGGTCTGTTTAAAACTTTTAAAAGCTTGAATTAAATTGTTTTTGAACTGAAAATGACCACTCCCTACAATGATCCTCATAATACTGGTTCCTCAACCAAGCCACCAATGCTGGTTAGGAATGAGTATTAACATATGGCAAAGACGTATGCTCCATCACCTGTCTGTTAACAGCGCAGGTTGTTGGACATCAGTGGTACATGGTCCATACAAGCCTATGGTGAAAACCTGGAAACCAATCAAATGGTTCGAAGAGGAGGGAGCAATACTCAGATGAGGATAAGAAGTTGCTTGAAATTGATGTTAAAGCCCATGGAATTCTGGCCATGGCACTGCCAAATGAAACTATTCTGGGCTAATGCATCATGAAACTGCCCATGACCTCTGGAATGCCTTGAAAGAACAATTTGGAGGAACAGATGAGGTCTTGGCAAATAATAGAGAAATTCTTGCCCAACAATATGAGACATTCTCTCATAGAAAGGGTGAGACACTGACTCAACAATATGAGCGGTTCTCTTGTTTGATCTCTGAACTAAAAATGGTCAAACTGAGTACACAAATATTCAGATGAATAACAGATTTCTCAGATCACTGCCTGAGAGATGGGACACATATACTATTGTCCTACGCTCTAGTGCAAGTTTGGACAAACTATCTCTCACCAACTCCATGGGAAACTGCTCACGTTTGAGAGAGAGATAGAACAGAAGAGAAAGTTGTCTTCATCTAGAAAGCTCACTGGAGACTTTGTACCAGGCACACTGCCTTGGTGGTCAGAGTCAGAATATGCTTCATCTGAATGCCAGTATGATGAGCATATTAATTTCTCTTCAAGCACTTCTGATTCTGCATTTGTGAGTATTGATGGTCAGTATACTGGGTGTAATAATGACAATCTATGCTTCATTATGTGACAGGATCAGCGATCACAAGTTTGATGTATTAGGATACACAGCAGCGGAATACAAACAAGAATTAGACAATTGTAGCAAGCAATCGATATTTGTAAGCATTAAGAGCGCATACGGTTATAGGGAGAGAATATATATTTCTAATTTCTAGGAATGTTTATAGATGTAGAATATATCTAATCAAATCATTCATTCATTCCATTCATCCATCACAGTTACAATAAGTTGTCACTCCTTATATAGAGTGCAACAATTACTGTTGTTATCACGGAAAGTGACAACTGGCAGATCTAATACAAAAATAACTAATTCTTAACAAACTACTGAAATGTTCACAACTACTGAGAACATATTATCGTGTTAAGTACAAACTACAAACTACTGAAACTACAACGACTGAAGAACAGCTCTTCAGTCGTTTACAAACTACTGAAACATAAAATATATAACTACTGATATCACAACTACTGAAGAAGTACTCTTCAGCAGTTGTGACAAACTACTAAGGCTTCAGTACTTGATCTTCAGACTTTGACCTTCAGGTGTTTCATCAGCTGATGACTTCAGTAGATATCATCAGCTGATGTCTTCAGTCTTTGTCTTCAGACTTTGTACATCAGTTGTTGATCTTCAACACTTGTAAACTCTTCAGCTGTTGTACTTCAGTACTTTGGTCTTTGAGCTTCAGCACTTGTGTTCTTCAGCTGTTTTACTTCAGCACTTTAGTTCTTCAGCTGTTGAGGTCCTCAGCACTTGATCTTCAGCTGTTGAAGTCTTCAGCACTTGTCAAACTACTGATGAGGCTTCAGCAGTGTTGTGATACCATGTGGGACTTAGAGGTTTTCTGATCTAGCTCATTGGTTCTTTTGGTCCAACAAACTCCCCCTGAACCAATGCAGCCAAAACCTCAACTTATTTATTCTCCCACTTATGATGGCAAAATGTTGGTCTTTTTCCTTCTTGATCAGTAGAGAAGATGACCCATGTAAGCTCCGGCCTGGGAAGAAACCTCAAATATTTGTCTGGCAAAGTATATGGGAACTCTGTTTTGGGGAACAGGACACAGAGTTGTTATCCCATTCATGAGATTCACTTCCCCTAATGAGTCTGTACGACCTCTCTTGTGTAGGCCTCAAGGAAGGTGATTTGTTCCTCCATGGTTAGCTCTTCAGCACTCCTTCAAACAATGATTCAGGCCCATAATACTCAGACGGTATTTGGCCTGTTTCCCATTCTTTAGCTCCACAGTTGTTATTATTCTGTAAGCAAACTCATCCGGTGATTACCCTCTAGGAACAACTGCAGCTCATTTTTCCTGACTTCCTCAAGCTTTCTGTAAACTAACCCCTTTTCATATTTTGTTTTCCAGCATCTTCTGAGGGGTTAGATTAGCTTGTAGGCCTTCTTGAAGATTCTAGGATTTCCAGGGTGAAACTACAAAGACCAGAGAGATCACTTCATCTACGATCTTTTTCACCTGGCTAATGTATCTCTGAGGATATTGTTTTATGAATTCTGTGAGAGACCCTTGGGATAAGGCAAATCCTCACTCTTCCTTTTGATATTGAAAGGTATGCCTGAGAGTGTAAAGCTGAGGGGCTTGCTCCTCATATTGATGATAGAAGATGTGGGCATAAGCTTTGTCAACTCTCTTCAGCAATCCTCATCATGCTGTTTATGAGCTTTCTTCTTCTAGCTTCACTTTAACCATTTGTCTCTGGACTTCAGGAGTAATGTGAGGAGTGACTTTGGCTAGGCAACTGAATCACAGCTTGAGAGCGGCAGCCTATCTTCATATCTTCTTCATCTCTTCTAGCCTCAATATCCTCTCTTCTTCTTCAAGGGTATATCATCGGCCATGGGTTTTGAGGGTAAGGGATGTGGACCAAAAGAACCAATGAGCCAAGATCAGAAAACCTCTAAGTCCCACACGGTATCACAACAACTGCTGAAAGCCTCATCAGTAGTTTGACAAGTGCTGAAGACTTCAACAGCTGAAGATCAAGTGCTGAAGACCTTAACTGCTGAAGAACCAAGTGCTGAAGTACAACAGCTGAAGAACACAAGTGCTGAAGCTGAAAGACCAAAGTACTGAAGAACAACAGCTGAAGAGTTCACAAGTGCTGAAGATCAACAACTGATGTACAAAGTCTGAAGACAAAGACTGAAGACATCAGCTGATGATATCTACTGAAGTCATCAGCTGATGAAACGCCTGAAGGTCAAAGTCTGAAGATCAAGTACTGAAGCCTCAGTAGTTTGTCACACTGCTGAAGAGTACTTCTTCAGTAGTTGTGATATCAGTTGTTTATTTTCTTTGTTTCAGTAGTTTTGTAAAACGACTGAAGAGCTTGTTCTTCAGTCGTTGTAGTTTCAGTAGTTTTATATTTGTACTTAACTTGCTGATATGTTCTCAGTAGTTGTGAACATTTCAGTAGTTTGTTAAGAATTAGTTATTTCTGTATTGGATCTGCCAGTTGTCACTTTCCGTGATAACAGCAGTGACTGTTGCACTCTATATAAGGAGTGACAACCCATTGTAATCACAGAGTGATATGAGCAATTGAATGGAATGATGATTGATTCGATTAGAAATATTCTACATCTATAAACATTCCTAGAAATCAGAAATTCATATTCTCTCCCTATAACGTATGCGATCTTAACGTTTACATATATCGTTTGCTTGCTACAATTTGTCTAATTCGTGTGTATTCCGCTGCTTTATATTCTGATACATCAAACTTGTGATCACTGATCCTGTCAAATGGTATCAGAGCAGGTTAATCATTGATCGATCTAATAATTGATCATTGAAACTGCTATTCAAGATCCAAGTTTGATTGAATTAGCTTTTGTTTTTGCAAGAAACGGTTATAGAGATTGAATTTTCTGTATTTCTGCTCATTCATCCTGAGATCTTTTCTTGGTTCTCATGAGTTTGTTGTGTTTTGTAAAAACTTCTTTTTTAAACTTGAACTAAAACTTTTTGAACTGAAAATGACCACTCCCTCCAATGATCCTCACAATACTGGTTCCTCAACCAAGCCTCCTATGCTGGTTAGGAATGAGTATAACATATGGCAAAGACGTATGCTCCATCACCTGTCTGTTAACAGCGCAGGGTGTTGGACATCTGTGGTACATGGTCCACACAAGCCTATGGTGAATAACCCGGAAACCAATCAAATGGTTCCGAAGAGGAGGGAGCAATACTCAGATGAGGATAAAAAGTTGCTTGAGATTGATGCAAAAGCCCATGGAATTCTGGCCATGGCTTTGCCCAATGAATCTATTCTGGGCTAATGCATCATGAAACTGCCCATGACCTCTGGATTGCTTTGAAAGAACAATTTGGAGGAACAGATGAGGTCTTGGCAAATAATAGAGAAATTCTTGCCCAACAATATGAGACATTCTCTCATAGAAAGGGTGAGACACTGACTCAACAATATGAGCGGTTTTCTTGTTTGATCTCTGAACTAAAAATGGTCAAACTTGAATACACCAATATTCAGATGAATAACAGATTTCTCAGATCACTGCCTGAGAGATGGGACACATATACTATTGTCCTACGCTCCAGTGCAAGTTTGGACAAACTATCTCTCACCCAACTCCATGGGAAATGCTCACTTTTGAGAGAGAGATAGAACAGAAGAGAAAGCTGTCTTCATCTGGAAAGCTCACTGAAGACTTTATTCAAGGCAACACTGCCTTGGTGGGTCATGAGTCAGAATATGCTGCATCTGAATGCCAGTATGATGAGCATATTAATTTCTCTTCGAGCACTTCTAATTCTGCATTTGTAAGTGTTGATGGTCAGTTACTGGAGGTAATAATGACAATTTATGTTTCATTATGGATGATCTCAAGGGGATTGCTGATGATGACTTAGAAGAGATGGATATTTTGAGCCAAATGGCCTTGATAAATATCAGATCTCAGAAGTTCTACAAAAGAACTGGAAGAAAATTCCCAGGACTCTCTGGCAAAACCAAAGTTGGTTTTGACAAGAGCAAGTTGAGGTGTCACAAATGCCAACGGCTTGGACACTTTGCAAGAGAGTGTAGATCAACTGGATCAAACTCTACTGCACCCTTTGTGACTTTTCCTGGCAACAGTCAACAAAACAGAGGGCAACATCCTGTCACATCTAGTCATCATCCTCAACAACAATCTCCGGCATATTTTGTTCCTCAGGGTCAAATGCCTTATCAGTACCCTTGTTATTACATGCCACAGTCAAGTCAAGTTCAAGTTCCTATGACACCACAACCTCATGCATTACCAGAACCTCAGCCTTCCCTATCTCATCAACAACCTTCATCTCAACAACACAGCTTCTTCACCCCAGGAGTTGTTGACTGGAGCAGTTTACCAGATGACTTGTCTGGTCATGATCAACTGTTCTCAGGTGCTGGTCAACATGGTGGTGACAGTCCTTTGGGAATCTAGCTCTTATGGCTTTGGAGTCTGCTGATACTTCATCTTCAATGCCTCTACACCAAGGTATCACAGGTATCCTCTGAGGCAAAAGCCAAATTATGTTCTGAACAATGCATAGCAGCATTTGCTTCCATTAGAGAAGCAAATGTAGCTTAATTAATAAGAACATTGAGCTAGAACAAGTAATTTCCAAAAACAAAGCTGAGTTTGAGTTTGTGCTCAAAGATAAAAATGATGAGGTTTATAAACTGAATTGCAAAATAATTGATGATAAGGCTAGAGAAGATGTACTTTTAGAGAAGTACAAAGATCTCAAAGAAACCCTTGCAGTTACCCAGGTCGAGTGTGATAGATGGGTACAATCATGCAAAGGTTTTGAAATGCTTCTTAGTAAGCAATCTGCTTCAAATGTGAAGTTGGAATTGGTTACAATCACACTGCTCCACCTACAGATTTTACCCCAAGAGCAGAGGTAGAATCTGATGGTGAGAGTGATAACCAATCCATCAAGTCATGTGATCTACCTTCTGATACAGCACAATCAGAAGTAGCAGTCAGTATCAAGTCCTCTTTGAACCTATCAGCTGATGTTGATGGTCCAAATGCTGACATTCACATGATCAATAAGTTGATCAACTCAGGAGTCAATCCTGAAGGTCCTGAAAGGACTGGAGAGCAGGATTCAACTCCTGAAGTTCAAACTTCAACTGCTGTCAGTACTGAAGAGAAGAAAATGGCAGTAGAAAGAGTTTGAAGACTACTAAAGATGCTGTCAAGAAAGCACCAATGCTTCCAAAGCATTGAAGAACAAGTCTTCTGTTGCTTCACCATCTTAGTTGATGATCAACCTAAGATGAAGAAGAAACCATGTGAAGTATGTGGTTTGTTCAATCATCTTACAGATGATTGTTGGTACAAAAGAGGTTCCAAACTCAAACAAAAGGAAGAAATTAATGAGAAAATGGTAAAAATGAAAACTGAGTTTGAGACCACATTTGTATCAGCAACATCAAATCCTGTAACCCTTAAGTCCTTAAAGCAATCCAAAAAGGAAGGAGTTAAACAGGTGACAGCTGAGGGTGCTCAAAAGAAGAAGGTGCAACATAGGACTTATCTAACTCCACTAGCAATGTGTCTGATGAGCTGAAAGCTTTATCACAAAATCAGACACAGCTGGTGATGATGGTACAACATCTGTTGGGTAGAGTTAACCAACTAGATTCTCCTATGTTGAAACCACAGAAAAGGAGGTCTAAGCCAAAGGACTCCCTTCTGCACCATCTTCTTCCTCTCAGGCTGTTGTTACAAATAAACATGCTAGTTTACCATCTATTGATGAGACCAGGCCCAAAACCAAAAAGGTTTGGGTCTCTAAAACTAACTGATTGTTTATTATTGCAGGGTTCTTCAACATGCCAAAATAGCATCTGGTATGTAGACAGTGGGGGATCCATGCACATGACTGGGAACATCTCTCTTCTTCATGACTACTCTCAAGGAAAGAAGGGTTTGTCTCTTTTGGCAATGATGCTAGGGGTTACATCATCGGTAAGGGCTTGTCTCCAATGGAGAAATCAAATTTGATGATGTTAATCATGTGGAAAATCTCAAGTACAACTCTTGAGTGTCAGTCAAATGTGTGATAAGGCCATGTTGCCCTTTTCACAAGTCAAAACTGTAGGATTCTGTCATCCAAAGTTTTGCCCTTGATTGACAAGGTGTTGGATGATCACACTCTCCTGAAAGCCAACAGGACAGGAAGAGTGTATGCCTTAGATCTCTCTAAGAAGATAGATCTCAAAGGTAATCCTTGCCTATTTTCCAAAGCCTCTTTTCAAGAATCTAAACTATGGCACAGGAGGCTTGGTCATGTTAACCTCAAAAACATGAATCAGCTTAGCCACAATAGTTTAGTCAGAGGCTTACCAATAAAGGAGTTCCATGTGATGAAACTTGCACTGCTTGTTTAAAAGGAAAACAGCACAAGGTCTCATTTCCCCTATTGAAGTGTCCAAGTCCACTGCCTGCTTGCAATTACTGCATATGGATCTATTTGGTCCTGTGAGAGTAATGAGCATGGCAAAGAAGAAATACTGTCTGGTAATTGTGGATGATTACTCCAGATTTGTATGGACTTCTTTCTACATTCAAAGGGATGACTGCTCAGAAGATTATCCACTTTGTGTGTACATTGAGAAGCAGTATTCCCTTCCAGTCAAGTGTATTAGAAGTGATAATGGAACTGAGTTCAGAAATCATACACTTGATGACTTCTATCTCTCAAAGGGAATCAAAAGGCAGTTCAGCATTCCAAGGACTCCGGAACAAAATGGAGTAGTGGAGAGAAAGAACAGGACCCTATTGAAGCTGCAAGGTCCATGCTGGCTGACTCAGGTTTGCCATTGACCTTTTGGGCCGAAGCTGTCAACACAGCTTGTTATGTGCAAAATAGAGTTTTAGTAAATCAGAGGTTGATGAAGACTCCATATGAAGTTCTCCATCATTTGGCTCCACTGATTTCATTTTTCAAAGCATTTGGGTGTCCCTGTTTTATTCTCAACACAAAGGATCAACTCCACAAATTTGATCCTAAGGTGATGCAGGATACTTTGTTGGTTATTCATCTACTTGCAAAGCATACAGAGTCTTCAACTGCAGAACAAAGATGGTTGAAGAAACTCTACATGTTAAGTTTAATGAATCTCCAAAGGACAAGATTCCACAAAGTCCTGTGGAGTTATTTGATCTGGACATACTGCAATATGTTCCTTATCAAACTCCTGCTGTTGCTCCTGTCAACAGTTCACCACCTGGTGGTACTGCTCATGATGATGATGATTGCAGTACTCACCTCTTCAGGTTTAGTGATCAGCTGCCTGATTCAACTAGACCTGATGTTCCTGTAGCGCCAGTAGCACCATCCACAACAAATGCTGATGAGATTTCTTCGAATTCAACTTCCTTTGAATTACCATCCACTGATTGGTTTCAAGGAAATGATTCACCATCACCATCTGTTGCTGCTGAACGGCTACAAACACTTGCACAGATCTCATTGTGTATCAAGATCTGAAGAATCACCCCATGTCTCAAATCATTGGTGATATCACTGCTGGTGTATCAACAAGAAGTCAATTGTCAAATTTCTGCTTCTATGCTCTCTTCATCAGTCAGCAAGAGCCAAAGAATTATCACATTGCTTTAAAGGACAATGGATGGGTTGATGCCATGCAGCTTGAGCTTCTTCAGTTCAAGAAACAGCAAGTGTGGGAACTGGTTCCTCTACCTCCAGGTAAGTGTGCAATAGGCACTAAATGGGGTTTAGGAACAAAATGATGAAAATGGGCTTATTGTTAAGAACAAGGCCAGACTGGTTGTTCAGGGGTTTGCACAAGAAGAAGGTATTGATTATGATGAACCTTTGCCCCTGTAGCCAGACTGGAAGCAATTCGATTGTTTTTAGCTTATGCTGCTTATCAAAACTTAAAGTCTTTCAAATGGATGTCAAAAGTGCATTTTTGTATGGAAAATTAAAGAAGAGGTTTATGTATGTCAACCTCCAGGCTTTGAGGACAACAAACATCCTAATTGGGTGTATAAGCTTGATAAAGCTCTTTATGGGTTAAAACAAGCTCCCAGAGCCTGGTATGAGACATTATCAAACTTTCTTCTGGAAAACAATTTCACTAGAGGCTCCATAGACAAGACTTTATTTATTAAGAAAGCTGGGCAGCATAATCTACTTGTTCAAATTTATGTAGATGATATTATTTTGCATCCTCTGATCCAAAGTTGTGTGATGCCTTTACAAAGTTGATGCAACAGAAGTTTGAAATGAGTGCCATGGGAGAATTACAGTTCTTTCTAGGGTTGCAAATCAAACAAAAGGCTGATGGAATTTTTATTCATCAATCCAACATACAAAAGATCTTTTGCAAAAGTTTGATTTACAACACTGTAAGCCCTGTTCTACTCCCATGAGCAGCACCACACAACTGGACTCAGATCAGAAAGGTAAAGTGGTTGATGAAACACTTTACAGATGTATGATTGGGTCCTTGATGTATTTAACAGCCTCTAGACCAGATATTATGTTTGCTACATGTGTTTGTGCTAGATTTCAGGCTGCACCTAAAGAGTCTCATCTGATTGCAGTCAAGAGGATCTTTAGATATCTGCAGGCACTCCATCTCTAGGGTTATGGTACTCTACCAGACATTCTGGTAAATTAGTTGCTTTTTCTGACAGTGACTATGCAGGGTGTAAGTTGACCAGGAAATCAACTTCTGGTGGATGTCAATTCCTAGGCAACTGCTTAATTTCTTGGCAGAGCAAGAAACAGACCTCAGTTGCTACATCCACTGCGGAAGCAGAGTACATTGCTGCTGCAAGCTGTACATCTCAGGTACTCTGGCTTCAAAACCAACTCTTGGATTATGGCATTACAGAGACTAAGACTCCATTGTTAATGGATAGTGCTTCAGCTCTTTGCATTGTCAAAAATCCAGTCCAGCACTCTAGGACCAAACATATAGAGATCAGACATCATTTTATAAGAGATTGTTTTGAAAAAGGTCTGATTGATCCTAAGTTTGTGCCAGTGCTGATGAGCTTGCAGACATTTTTACTAAGCCTTTGGATAGTTCAACTTTCCAAAACCTGGTGTTAAGGCTTGGTATGCTGCAGCTAGAATAGTGACAACTACTGATGATCTCAGTAATTCATATGATGATCATGAGTGCCTGTCACATATAAGTACTGATGAGCTCTTTTAACCTCAGTACTTTTTATAACTACTGAAGGCTAAAATCTCACAAGTACTGAAGTACTTCATCTGCTCTAAACTACTGAAGTAGTTACAACTACTGATGCAGTCATAACTACTGAAATCAGTAAAAACAGATAAGTACTGATGTCCTATGAAACAACTGAAACCAGCCATAAAGACTGATGAATGTGTTGAGGATAGTTTGAAACAGCTGAAAAGCTAAGAATTGACGAAACAGCTGAAGAGAACTTTCCCTTCAGTCGTTTGTACCACTGCTGTTTCATTTTAAACAACTGAAGCAAAAACACGTCTTCAGCAGTTTTATAACTACTGATGACCAATACCAAGTCTTCAGTTGTTTACAACAGCTGATGACAAAACCACTGTCTTCAGTAGTTTCATACTACTGATGACAAACACCATGTCCTCAGTTGTTTCAATCACCTGAAGTCAAAACCACGGTCTTCAGTAGTTTTCTAAACTACTGATGCCTAACACCGCGACTTCAGCTGTTTCAACGTCTGAAAGGATAATACCATGTCAACGGTCGTTTAAAAACTACTGATGACTAACACCACATCCTTCAGTCGTTTCTCACCCGTACCCTATAAATACCCTTAACCTGAGCTCTCCAGCTTTATCTTCTTCAAAAACGTTCCTCTCCAAAACTTCCATGGCGTCTATGCAAATTAAACCGCGACACAACTGTGTTGCCTACCTCACAAAATCGCCGATCTGGACTAAGTTCGATACTGCTATCGATCTTATGGTCCAGTCCCAATACAACAAGGCATTCCTTCTGAACCCCGTTTTACATGTCGAATCCTTGAACCAATTTTGGATGAACATTACTGTTAAACTGAGGAGAGCCACACACAATCCCTCCGGTCAGTCGTCAACAACAAAGAAGTAGTGATTACTCCTGCAACAATCCGTAAAATTCTTCAACTGAGTGATGCTACCTCTCCTGTGGATATCCGAAGGGCACATAGATCTATCATTTGCTCGGCATGGATATCAAGGTGATCTCAGTGCCCCACCATCATGAAGAAACACTTTAATGACGCTGAGCGCCTGATCTTTCACATGGTCATGTATGTTTGGCCCCTAAGACATCGTCTTGGGATCAAATGTCCACCAATGGCAGCAGGTAATGTATTCTATCCTTGAGCAACAACCACTGAATTTTTCAGAATTAATATTTTCAGAACTCAAAGATATGGCTCAAAAACTAACTGCCAACCGTTGGATACTTTATCCACGGTTCATAATGGCCATTATAATAGACCAGCTTAATGCTGAGGGACTTGTTGGCTTGGGAGTCCCTGCTACGGCTGTTTTGCCAGAAGTATACTCCCGGCACAACTCCGACCGGACACTCAAACTGGCTGCCAAGCTGCGAAAACCCACGCAGCTGGAACCCACAGCCACCACCTCCAAATCCAAGTCCCCACCAAACCCACCAAAAAGAAACCCAAAATGGCTACTCAGGGAATTGAGTCCCCTGAGGATGCTCCTGCACAACAAACGCAGGATATATCCACTAGTCCAAACCCTAGTGGATACCATGACTCCTCCAGCCACAGCCGCTCAGGCTTCCTCTCAACAGGAGCCTGCAGCAACCCAAGGGGCACCTACTTATCTGGGATCTTCCTCACTTGAGGAGATTGCCATTGAAGAGCACCCATCCACCCAGGTGCACACTGCTTCTACCCCTGTACCCCAAACAACCGCCCCTCACAGCCCAACTTTAATAGTTGCTCAAGTGCTGACTCAATTGCACTCCTCACCCCCTCCCCAGAAACCACTTATTACTGGGAATACCTCTACAATTGAGGGGGAGGAACACAGTGCATCTGAGAACCCACAGCACAGGGGTTTTCCAATTCTATCTCCTGGGTAGAGAAGGAGCTTAGAATATCTAGTGAGGCTGCCACTCCTCTGACTCAGCACATGACCAGAGTGAGGCTGGTAACATTGCTAAGACCTCCCTAGAGGCAACAGCTGATGATGGACATTGTCCTGAGGCTGGAAGTCCCCAGTACCAAGCACAAGGGGCACATGCACCAACTGGTCTACACCCAGTGCATGTCATCCTGCTCTAAGCAGGAGGTCAGGTGATTCAGTATCAACTGATGATGACCTGAGCTCTTCTTCGATGTAGTTGCTCAAAACACCATTCTAGAGGATGAGGTTAGCAGACTCAAAGAGCTGCTGGCCAAGATGTCTCAGGATGCAAGTCCATCTGCCACCCTTATACACCCACAGATGGCACCTTCCCTTGAAGGGTTCCCAACACAGAGCCACCCCAAACCAACCACCCTGCCTCTGCTTCAGGCCCTACTTCTCAGGAACAGAACCCTCCTGAGCAAATAGGTGCTATACTCAAAATTCCCTCCCTCTCATCACCCCCATAATCACTGATATAGTGATCAAAGCCCTTGATGAGAGGCTTTCCTCAACATTACAGCCCTTGGTTGATGCTTGTCCACAAGACTCTTTCTGCGGTCTCAACCCCTTCCTCCAATGCAACCAAAAAGGGGGAGGGAGTTGCAGTGAAAGAACAGAAGAGGAAAAGATCCGAGGAAAGAAGGAAGCAAAGCAAGCCCAAAAGGATAAAGAACAGCAACAATGCTCACCTACAAGCGAAAGAAAGGTGCTGATGAGCACATTGCTGAAGACAAAGCCTTGGAGCTACTGATAAAAGAGGCTGATGCTGAACACAGTAGATCAATGGACAACATCATTGATCAGCTGTTCAGGCAAGGTCATGACACCAACAAACTTGACTCTGAGATTCGACGACTAGAGATTGAAGAAATCCAGAATAGATGGGCAAGTTATGAAGTGTTAGAAAGAGAAAGGCTAGAAATCATGATAAGATTTATTGCAAAATATCTTGGAAGATCAATGATTGAGATCAAAGCTTGGTCCAGGGACAGTATCTTGGCAATCACCACCAAGATCTGTTCGTCTGAAGCATACACTAAGGGGCTTGTTATTGAAGCTTTGAATGAAGTGGGTGCTGGGAGCAGGACTGAGCTAGCAAAGCAATCAAAAGCCACTCACCTCAAGGATGCTAGCACAGCCTGTCAACATTCCCACCACCTAAACCACCCAAAACACAACCCACCAAACCAACTCCCTTCCCTCAAAACCCATAGCCGATGATATACCCTTGAAGAAGAAGAGAAGGATATTGAGGCTAGAAGAAGATGAAGAAGATGATGAAGACAGGCTGCCGCTATCAGCTGTGATTCAGTTGCCTAAGGCCACAAGTCACTCTCAGCAATTACTCCTGAAGTCCAGAGACAAATGGTTAAAGTGAAGCTAGAAGAAGAAGAGCTTCATAAACAGCATGATGAGGAATTGCTGAAGAGAGTTGACAAAGCTTATGCAGCCACATTCCATCATCAATATGAAGGAGCAAGCCCTCAGACTTTACACTCTCAGGCATACCTTTCAATATCAAAAGGAAAGAGTGAGGATTTGGCCTGATCCCAGGGTCTCTCACAGAATTCATAAGAACAATATACCTCGGAGATACATTGGCCAGGTGAAAAAGATCGTAGATGAAGTGATCTCTCTGGTCTTTGTAGTTTCACCCTGGGAAATCCTAGAAGACTTCAAGAAGGCCTACAAAGCTAATCTAACCCCTCAGAAGATGCTGGAAAACAAAATAGTGAAAAAGGGGTTAGTTTACAAGAGGCTTGAGGAAGTCAGGAAAAATGAGCTCAGTTGTTCCTAGAGGGTAATCACCCGGATGAGTTTGCTTACAGAGTAATAACAACTGTGGAGCTAAAGAATGGGAAACAGGCCAAATACCTGTCTGAGTATTATGGGCCGGAATCATTATTTGAAGGAGGTGCTGAAGAGCTAACCATGGAGGAACAAATCACCTTCCTTGAGGCCTACACAAGAGAGTCGTACAGACTCATTATGGGGAAGTGATCTCATGAATGGGATAACAACTCTGTGTCCAGTTCCCCAAAACAGAGTTCCCATTCATACTCTGCCAAACAAATATTTGAGGTTCTTCCCAGGCCGGAGCGTACATGGGTCATCTTCTCTACTGATCAAGAAGGAAAAAGACCAACATTTTTGCCATCAATAAGTGGGAGTAAATAAGTTAGAGGTTTTGGCTGCATTGGTTCAGGGGAGTTTGTTGGACCAAAAGAACCAATGAGCCAAGATCAGAAAACCTCTAAGTCCCACACGTATCACAACAACTGCTGAAAGCCTCATCAGTAGTTTGACAAGTGCTGAAGACTTCAACAGCTGAAGATCAAGTGCTGAAGACCTTAACTGCTGAAGAACAAAGTGCTGAAGTACAACAGCTGAAGAACACAAGTGCTGAAGCTGAAAGACCAAAGTACTGAAGTACAACAGCTGAAGAGTTCACAAGTGCTGAAGATCAACAACTGATGTACAAAGTCTGAAGACAAAGACTGAAGACATCAGCTGATGATATCTACTGAAGTCATCAGCTGATGAAACGCCTGAAGGTCAAAGTCTGAAGATCAAGTACTGAAGCCTCAGTAGTTGTCACAAATGCTGAAGAGTACTTCTTCAGTAGTTGTGATATCAGTAGTTTTATTTTCTTTGTTTCAGTAGTTGTTTGTAAAACGACTGAAGAGCTTGTTCTTCAGTCGTTGTAGTTTCAGTAGTTTTATATTTGTACTTAACTTGCTGATATGTCTCAGTAGTTGTGAACATTTCAGTAGTTTGTTAAGAATTAGTTATTTCTGTATTGGATCTGCCAGTTGTCACTTTCGTGATAACAGCAGTGACTGTTGCACTCTATATAAGGAGTGACAACCCATTGTAATACAGAGTGATATGAGCAATTGAATGGAATGATTGATTGATTCGATTAGAAATATTCTACATCTATAAACATTCCTAGAAATCAGAAATTCATATTCTCTCCCTATAACCGTATGCGATCTTAACGTTTACATTATTGTTTGCTTGCTACAATTTGTCTAATTCGTGTGTGTATTCCGCTGCTTTATATTCTGATACATCAAACTTGTGATCACTGATCCTGTCAAGGGAGTTGGTTTGGTGGGTTGTGTGTTTGGGTGGTTTGGTGTGGGAATTTGACAGCTGTTCTAGCATCCTTGAGGTGATGTGTGGTTTGATTGCGGCTAGCTCAGTCCTGCTCCCAGCCCCCG
This sequence comes from Flaveria trinervia, assembly GCA_025506515.1. Lineage (NCBI taxonomy): Eukaryota > Viridiplantae > Streptophyta > Magnoliopsida > Asterales > Asteraceae > Flaveria > Flaveria trinervia. The sequence continues at coordinate 26,533,750 of CM046442.1, read as the reverse complement.
CTCATTCAAAGCTTCAAGAACAAGCCCCTTAGTATATGCTTCAGACGAACAGATCTTGGTGGTGATGCCAAGATACTGTCCCTGGACTAGCTTTGATTTCGATCAAATGATCTACAAGATATTTTGCAATAAAATCTAATCATGATTTCAAGCCTTCTCTTTCTAACAGTTCATAACTGCCTCATCTCTTTCTGGAATTTATTCAATCTCTAGTCGTCGAATCTCAGGAGTCAAGTTTATTTGTGTCATGGCTTGCCTAAACAGCTGATCAATGATGTTGTCCATTGATCTGCGTGTCGGCATCAGCCTCTTTATCAGTAGCTCCAAGGCTTTATCTTCAGCAATGTGCTCATCAGCACCTTTCTTCGCTTGTAGGTGAGCATGGTTTTGCTGTCCTTAGCTCCTTTTGGGCTTGCTTCGCTTCCTTCTTTCCTTCTTTCTCGGATCTTTTCCTCTTCTTTTCTTTAACTGCAGTACTCTCCCCCTTTTTGGATGCATTGGAGGAAGGGGTTGAGCCGCAGAAAAGAGTCTTTTGGACAGCAGCCTCAATCAATGGCTGTAAAGTTGAGAAAAGCCTCTCATCAATGGCTTTGGTCACAATATCAGTGATTATGGGTGTGATGAGAGGGAGGGAATTTTGGAGTACAGCACCTATTTGCTCAGGAGGGTTCTGTTCCTGAGAAGTAGGGCCTGAAGCAGAGGCAGGTGGTTGAGTTGGAGTGGCTCAGTGTTTAGGAAACCTTCAAGTGAAGGTGCCATCTGTGGTGGGTAGAGGCAGATGGTCTTTCTCCTTGCGAGAGTTGATCAAGTAGGTTTGCAACCTACTAACTTTCTCTTCAAGGATGTGTTCTGGGCAAGAACATCATAGAAAAAGCCCAGGTCATCATCAGCCGAAGCTGAATCATCTGACCTCCTGCTTAGAGCAGGATGTACATGCACTGGTGTAGACCAGTTGGTGCATGTGCCCCTTGTGCTTGGTACTGGGGACTTCCAGCCTCAGGACAATGTCCATCATCAGCTGTTGCCTCTAGTGAGGTCTTAGCAATGTTACCAGCCTCACTCTGGTCATGTGCTGAGTCAGAGGAGGTGGCAGCCTCACTAGATTTCTAAGCTCCTTGTCTACACAGGAGATAGAAGTGGGAAACCCCTGTGCTGTGGGTTCTCAAGTGCACTGTGTTCTCCCCCTCAATTGTAGACCAGATATTATGTTGTGCTACATGTGTTTGTGCTAGATTTCAGGCTGCACCTAAAGAGTCTCATCTGATTGCAGTCAGAGGATTTAGATATCTGCAAGGCACTCCATCTCTAGGTTTATGGTATTCTACGGACATTCTGGTAAACTAGTTGCTTTTTTGACTTTGACCTTCAGGTTGTTTATCAGCTGATGATATCTACTGAAGTCATCAGCTGATGAAACACCTGAAGGTTAAAGTCAGAAAAAGCAACTAGTTTACCAGAATGTCCGGTAGAATACCATAAACCTAGAGATGGAGTGCCTTGCAGATATCTAAAGATCCTCTTGACTGCAATCAGATGAGACTCTTTAGGTGCAGCCTGACAATCTAGCACAAACACATGTAGAACATAATATCTGGTCTAGAAGCTGTTAGATACATCAAGGACCCAATCATACATCGGTAAAGTGTTCATCAACCACTTTACCTTTCTGATCTGTGTCCAGTTGTGTGGTGCTGCTCATGGGAGTAGAACAAGGCTTACAGTTTTGTAAATCAAACTTTTGCAAAAGATCTTTTGTATATTTGGACTGATGAATCAAAATTCATCAGCCTTTTGTTTGATTTGCAACCCTAGAAAGAACTGTAATTCTCCCATGGCACTCATTTCAAACTTCTGTTGCATTAACTTTGAAGGCATCACACAACTTGGATCCGAGGATGCAAAAATGATATCATCTACATAAATTTGAACAAGTAGATTATGCGCCCAGCTTTCTTAATGAATAAAGTCTTATCTATGGAGCCTCTAGTGAAATTGTTTTCCAGAAGAAAGTTTGATAATGTCTCATACCAGGCCGGGGAGCTTGTTTTAACCCATAAAGAGCTTTATCAAGCTGATACACCCAGTTAGGATGTTTATTGTCCTCAAAGCCTGGAGGTTGACATACATAAACCTCTTCTTTAATTTTCCATACAAAAATGCACTTTTGACATCCATTTGAAAAACTTTAAGGTTTTGATAAGCAGCATAAGCTAAAAACAATCAAATTGCTTCCAGTCTGGCTACAGGGGCAAAGGTTTCATCATGATCAATACCTTCTTCTTGTGCAAACCCCTGAACAACCAGTCTGGCCTTGTTCTTAACAATAAGCCCATTTTCATCAGTTTTGTTCCTAACACCCATTTAGTGCCTATTGCACACTTACCTGGAGGTAGAGGAACCAGTTCCCACACTTGCTGTTTTTTGAACTGAAGAAGCTCAAGCTGCATGGCATCAACCCATCCATTGTCCTTTAAAGCAATGTGATAATTCTTTGGCTCTTGCTGACTGAGAAGAGAGCATAGAAGTAGAAATTTGACAATTGACTTCTTGTTGATACTCCAGCAGTGATATCACCCATGATTTGAGACATAGGGTGATTCTTCAGATCTTGATACACAATGAGATATGTGCAAGTGTTTGTAGCCGGCTCAGCAGCAACAGATGGTGATGGTGAATCATTTCCTTGAAACCAATCAGTGGATGGTAATTCAAAGGAAGTTGAATTCGAAGAGATCTCATCAGCATTTGTTGTGGATGGTGCTACTGGAGCTACAGGAACATCAGGTCTAGCTGAGTCAGGCACTGATCACTAAACCTGAAGAGGTGAGTACTGCAATCACATCATCATCAGTAGTACCACCAGGTGTGGAACTGTTGACAGGAGCAACAGCAGGAGTTTGATAAGGAACATATTGCAGTATGTCCAAATCAAATAACTCCACAGGACTTTGTGGATCTTGTCCTTTGGAGATTCATTAAACTTAACATGCAGAGTTTCTTCAACCATCTTTGTTCTGCAGTTGAAGACTCTGTATGCCTTGCAAGTAGATGAATAACCAACAAAGTACCCTGCATCCACCTTAGGATCAAATTTATGGAGTTGATCCTTTGTGTTGAGAATAAAACAGGGACACCCAAATGCTTTGAAAAATGAAATCAGAGGAGCCAAATGATGGAGAACTTCATATGGAGTCTTCATCAACCTCTGATTTACTAAAACTCTATTTTGCACATAACAAGCTGTGTTGACAGCTTCAGCCCAAAAGGTCATGGCAAACCTGAGTCAGCCAGCATAGACCTTGCAGCTTCAATGAGGGTCCCGTTCTTTCTCTCCACTACTCCCATTTGCTCTGGAGTCCTTGGAATGCTGAACTGCCTTTTGATTCCCTTTGAAAGATAGAAGTCATCAAGTGTATGATTTCTGAACTCAGTTCCATTGTCACTCCTAATACACTTGACTGGAAGGGAATACTGCTTCTCAATGTACAGCACAGAGTGAATAATCTTCTGAGCAGCCTCATCCTTTGAATGTAGAAAGAAAGTCCATACAAATCTGGAGTAATCATCCACAATTACCAGACAGTATTTCTTCTTTGCCATGCTCATTACTCTCACAGGACCAAATAGATCCATATGCAGTAATTGCAAGCAGGCAGTGGACTTGGGCACTTCAATAGGAGGGAATGAGACTTTGTGCTGTTTTCCTTTTAAATAAGCAGTGCATGTTTCATCACAGTGGAACTCCTTTATTGGTAAGCCTCTGACTAAACTATTGTGGCTAAGCTGATTCATGTTTTTGAGATTAACATGACCAAGCCTCCTGTGCCACAGTTTAGATTCTTGAGAAAAGGCTTTGGAAAATAGGCAAGGATTGCCTTTGAGATCTATCTTCTTAGAAAGATCTAAGGCATACACTCTTCCTATCCTGTTGGCTTTCAGGAGAGTGTGATCATCCAACACCTTGTCAATCAAGTGCAAAAATTTGGATGACAGAATCCTACAGTTTTGACTGGTGAAAAGGCAACATGGCCTTTATCACACATTTGACTGACACTCAAGAGATTGTACTTGATACTTTCCACATGATTAACATCATCAAATTTCATTTCTCCATTGGAGACAAAGCCCTTACCGATGATGTAACCCCTAGCATCATTGCCAAAAGAGACAAACCCCTTCTTTCCTTGAGAGTAGTCATGAAGAAGAGAGCTGTTCCTAGTCATGTGCATAGATCCCCCACTGTCTACATACCAGATGCTACTTTGGCATGTTGAAGAACCCTGCAATAATAAACAATCAGTTAGTTTTAGAGACCCAACCTTTTTGGTTTTGGGCCTGGTCTCATCAATAGATGGTAAACTAACAGGTTTATTTAAAACAACAGCCTGAGAGGAAGAAGATGGTGTAGAAGAGGAGTCCTTTGGCTTGGACCTCCTTTTCTGTGGTTTCAACATAGGAGAATCTAGTTGGTTAACTCTACCCAACAGATGTTGTACCATCATCACCAGCTGTGTCTGATTTTGTGATAAAGCTTTCAGCTCATCAGACACATTGCTAGTGGAGTTTGATAAGTCCTATGTTGCACCTTTTTCTTTTGAGCACCCTCAGCTTTGACCTGTTTAACCCCTTCCTTTTTGGATTTCTTTGATGACTTAAGGGTTACAGGATTTGATGTTGCTGATACAAATGTTGTCTCAAACTCAGTTTTCATTTTTAACCATTTTCTCATTATTTCTTCTTTTTGTTTGAGTTTGGAACCTCTTTTGTACCAACAATCATCTGTAAGATGATTGAACAAACCACATACTTCACATGGTTTCTTCTTCATCTTAGGTTGATCATCAACTAAAGAGGGTGAAGCAACAGATGACTTGTTCTTTAATGCTTTGGAAGCATTGTTTGCTTTCTTGACAGCCTCTTTAGTAGTCTTCAAACTCTTTCTACTGCCAGTTTTCTTCTCTTCAGTACTGACAGCAGTTGAACTTTGAACTTCAGGTGTTAAATCCTGCTCTCTAGTCCTTTCAGGACCTTCAGAATTAACTCCTGAGTTGATCAACTCATTTATCATGTGAATGTCAGCATTTGAATCATCAACGTCAGCTGATAGGTTCAAAGAGGGCTTGATGCTGACTGCTACTTCTGATTGTGATGTATCAGAAGGTAGATCACATGATGTGATGGATTGGTTATCACTCTCACCATCAGATTCTACCTCTGCTCTTGGGGTAAAATCTGTAGGTGGAGCAGTATGATTGTAACCAATTCCAAACTTCACATTTGAAGCAGATTGCTTACTAAGAAGCATTTCAAAACCTTTGCATGATTGTACCCATCTATCACACTCGACCTGGGTAACTGCAAGGGTTTCTTTGATATCTTTGTACTTCTCTAGAAGTACTTCTTCTCTAGCCTTATCATCAATTATTTGGCAATTCAGTTTATAAATCTCATCATTTTTATCTTTGAACACAAACTCAAACTCAGCTTTGTTTTTGGAAATTATTTGTTCTAGCTCAATGTTCTTATTAATTAGAGCTACATTTGCTTCTCTAATGGAAGCAAATGCTGCTATGCATGGTTCAGAACATAATTTGGCTTTTGCCTCAGAGGATACCTGTGATACCTGAGGTGTAGAGGTATTAGAAAATGAAGTATCAGCCGACTCCAAAGCCATAAGAGCTAGATTCCCAAAAGGACTGTCACCACCATGTTGACCAGCACCTGAGAACAGTTGATCATGACCAGACAAGTCATCTGGTAAACTGCTCCAGTCAACAACTCCTGGGGTGAAGAAGTTGTGTTGTTGAGATTGAGGTTGTTGATGAGATTGGGATGGCTGAGGTTCTGGTAGTGCATGAGGTTGTGGTGCCTTAGGAACTTGAACTTGATTTGACTGTGGCATGTAATAACAAGGGTACGGATATGGCATTTGACCCTGAGAAACAAAATATGCCGGAGATTGTTGTTGAGAATGATGACTAGAGGTTTCAGGATGTTGCCCTCTGTGTTGTTGACTTTTGCCAGGAAAAGTCACAAAGGGTGCAGTGGAGTTAGATCCAGTTGATCTACACTCTCTTGCAAAGTGTCCAAGCCTTTGGCATTTGTGACACCTCAAGTTGCTCTTGTCAAAACCAACTTTGGTTTTGCCAGAGAGTCCTGGGAATTTTCTTCCAGTTCTTTTATAGAACTTCTGAGATCTGATATTTATCAAGGCCATTTGGCTCAAAATATCCATCTCTTCTAAGTCATCATCAGCAATCCCCTTGAGATCATCCATAATGAAACATAGATTGTCATTATTACATCCAGTAAACTGACCATCAACACTCACAAATGCAGAATCAGAAGTGCTTGAAGAGAAATTAATATGCTCATCATACTGGCATTCAGATGAAGCATATTCTGACTCATGACCCACCAAGGCAGTGTTGCCTTGTACAAAGTCTTCAGTGAGCTTTCCAGATGATGACAGCTTTCTCTTCTGTTCTATCTCTCTCTCAAAAGTGAGCAGTTTCCCATGGAGTTGGGTGAGAGATAGTTTTCCAAACTTGCACTGGAGCGTAGGACAATAGTATATGTGTCCCATCTCTCAGGCAGTGATCTGAGAAATCTGTTATTCATCTGAATATTGGTGTATTCAAGTTTGACCATTTTTTAGTTCAGAGATCAAACAAGAGAACCGCTCATATTGTTGAGTCAGTGTCTCACCCTTTCTATGAGAGAATGTCTTATATTGTTGGGCAAGAATTTCACTATTATTTGCCAAGACCTCATCTGTTCCTCCAAATTGTTCTTTCAAGGCAATCCAGAGGTCATGGGCAGTTTCATGATGCATTAGCCCAGAATAGATTTCATTTGGTAGTGCCATGGCCAGAATTCCATGGGCTTTTGCATCAATTTCAAGCAACTTCTTATCCTCATCTGAGTATTGCTCCCTCCTCTTCGGAACCATTTGATTGGTTTCCGGGTTATTCACCATAGGCTTGTGTGGACCATGTACCACTGATGTCCAACACCCTGCGCTGTTAACAGACAGGTGATGGAGCATACGTCTTTGCCATATGTTGTACTCATTCCTAACTAGCATCGGTGGCTTGGTTGAGGAACCAGTATTGTGAGGATCATTAGAGGGAGTAGTCATTTTCAGTTCAAAAACAATTTAGTTCAAGCTTTTAAAAGTTTTAGACAGACCACAACAAACTCAATGAGAACCAAGAAAAGATCTCAGGATGAATGAGCAGAAATACAGAAAATTCAATCTCTATAACCGTTTCTTGCAAAAACAAAAGCTAATTCAATCAAACTTAGATCTTGAATAGCAGTTTCAATGATCAATTATTAGATCGATCAATGATTAACCTGCTCTGATACCATTTGACAGGATCAGCGATCACAAGTTTGATGTATTAGGATACACAGCAGCGGAATACAAACAAGAATTAGACAAATTGTAGCAAGCAATCGATATTTGTAAGCATTAAGAGCGCATACGGTTATAGGGAGAGAATATATATTTCTAATTTCTAGGAATGTTTATAGATGTAGAATATATCTAATTAAATCATTCATTCATTCCATTCATCCATCACAGTTACAATAAGTTGTCACTCCTTATATAGAGTGCAACAATTACTGCTGTTATCACGGAAAGTGACAACTGGCAGATCTAATACAAAAATAACTAATTCTTAACAACTACTGAAATGTTCACAACTACTGAGAACATATCAGCGTGTTAAGTACAAACTATAAAACTACTGAAACTACAACGACTGAAGAACAAGCTCTTCAGTCGTTTTACAAACCTACTGAAACATAAAAATATAAAACTACTGATATCACAACTACTGAAGAAGTACTCTTCAGCAGTTGTGACAAACTACTGAGGCTTCAGTACTTGATCTTCAGACTTTGACCTTCAGGTGTTTCATCAGTTGATGACTTCAGTAGATATCATCAGCTGATGTCTTCAGTCTTTGTCTTCAGACTTTGTACATCAGTTGTTGATCTTCAGCACTTGTAAACTCTTCAGCTGTTGTACTTTAGTACTTTGGTCTTTCATCTTCAGCACTTGTGTTCTTCAGCTGTTTTACTTCAGCACTTTAGTTCTTCAGCTGTTGAGGTCTTCAGCACTTGATCTTCAGCTGTTGAAGTCTTCAGCACTTGTCAAACTACTGATGAGGCTTTCAGCAGTTGTGTGATACCATGTGGGACTTAGAGGTTTTCTGATCTTGGCTCATTGGTTCTTTTGGTCCAACATTATGGATGATCTCAAGGGGATTGCTGATGATGACTTAGAGGAGATGGATATTTTGAGCCAAATGGCCCTGATAAATATCAGATCTCAGAAGTTCTATAAAAGAACTGGAAGAAAATTCCCAGGACTCTCTGGCAAAACCAAAGTTGTTTTTGACAAGAGCAAGTTGAGGTGTCACAAATGCCAAAGGCTTGGACACTTTGCAAGAGAGTGTAGATCAACTAGATCTAACTCCACTGCACCCTTTGTGACTTTTCCTGGCAATAGTCAACAACACAGAGGGCAACATCCTGTCACTTCTAGTCATCATCCTCAACAACAATCTCCGGCATATTTTGTTCCTCAGGGTCAAATGCCATATCCGTACCCTTGTTATTACATGCCACAGTCAAATCAAGTTCAAGTTCCTATGGCACCACAACCTCATGCACTACCAGAACCTCAGCCATCCCAATCTCATCAACAAACTCAACCTCAACAACACAGCTTTTTCACCCTAGAAGTGGTTGACTGGAGCAGTTTACCAGATGACATGTCTGGTCATGACCAACTGTTCTCAGGTGCTAGTCAACATGGTGGTGACAGTCCTTTTGGAAATCTAGCTCTTATGGCTTTGGAGTCTGCTGATACTTCATTTTCCAATGCCTCTACACCTCAGGTATCACAGGTATCCTTTGAGGCAAAAGCCAAATTATGTTCTGAACCATGCATAGCAGCATTTGCTTCCATTAGAGAAGCAAATGTAGCTCTAATAAATAAGAACATTGAGCTAGAACAAATAATTTCCAAAAACAAAGCTGAGTTTGAGTCTGTGCTTAAAGATAAAAATGATGAGATTTATAAACTGAATTGCCAAATAATTGATCATAAGGCTAGAGAAGAGGTACTTCTAGAGAAGTACAAAGATCTCAAAGAAACCCTTGCAGTTACCCAGGTAGAGTGTGATAGATGGGTACAATCATGCAAAGGTTTTGAAATGCTTCTTAGTAAACAATCTGCTTCCAATGTGAAGTTTGGAATTGGTTACAATCACACTGCTCCACCTACAGATTTTACCCCAAGAGCAGAGGTAGAATCTGATGGTGAGAGTGATAACCAATCCATCACATCATGTGATCTACCTTCTGATACAGCACAATCAGAAGTAGCAGTCAGCATCAAGCCCTCTTTGAACTTATCAACTGATGTTGATGGTTCAAATGCTGACACTCACATGATCAATGAGTTGATCAACTCAGGAGTTAATTCTGAAGGTCCTAAAAGGACTAGAGAGCAGGATTTAACACCTGAAGTTCAAACTTCAACTGCTGTCAGTACTGAAGAGAAGAAAACTGCCAGTAGAAAGAGTTTGAAGTCTACTAAAGAGGCAGTCAAGAAAGCAAACAATGCTTCCAAACCATTAAAGAACAAGTCTTCAGTTGCTTCACCCTCTTTAGTTGATGATCAACCTAAGATGAAGAAGAAACCATGTGAAATATGTGGTTTGTTCAATCATCTTACAGATGATTGTTGGTACAAAAGAGGTTCCAAACTCAAACAAAAAGAAGAAATCAATGAGAAAATGGTAAAAATGAAAACTGAGTTTGAGACCACATTTGTATCAGCAACATCAAATCCTGTAACCCTTAAGTCCTCAAAGAAATCCAAAAAGGAAGGGGTTAAACAGGTGACAGCTGAGAATGCTCAGAAGAAGAAGGGGCAACATAGGAACTTATCAAACTCCACTGGCAATGTGTCTGATGAGCTGAAAGCTTTGTCACAAAATCAGACACAGCTGGTTATGATGGTTCAACATCTGTTGGGTAGAGTTAACCAACTAGATGCTCCTATGTTGAAACCACATAAAAGGAGGTCCAAGCCAAAGGACTCCTCTTCTACACCATCTTCTTCCTCTCAGGCTGTTGTTTCAGATAAACCTGTTAGTTTAACATCTATTGATGAGACCAGGCCCAAAACCAAAAAGGTTTGGGTCTCTAAAACTAACTGATTGTTTATTATTGCAGGGTTCTTCAACATGCCAAAGTAGCATCTGGTATGTAGACAGTGGGGGATCTATGCACATGACTGGGAACAGCTCTCTTCTTCATGACTACTCTCAAGGAAAGAAGGGATTTGTTTCTTTTGGCAATGATGCTAGGGGTTACATTATTGGTAAGGGTTTTGTCTCCAATGGAGAAATCAAATTTGATGATGTTAATCATGTGGAAAATCTCAAGTACAATCTCTTGAGTGTCAGTCAAATGTGTGATAAAGGCCATGCTGCTCTTTTCACCAGTCAAAACTGTAGGATTCTGTCATCCAAAGTGTTGCACTTGATTGACAAGGTGTTGGATGATCACACTCTCCTGAGAGCCAACAGGACAGGAAGAGTGTATGCCTTAGATCTTTCCAAGAAAATAGATCTCAAAGGCAATCCTTGCCTATTTTCCAAAGCCTCTTCTCAAGAATCTAAACTGTGGCACAGAAGGCTTGGTCATGTTAATCTCAAAAACATGAATCAACTTACCCACAATAGTTTAGTCAGAGGCTTACCAATAAAGGAGTTCGACTGTGATGAAACCTGCACTGCTTGTTTAAAAGGAAAACAACACAAAGTCTCATTCACTCCTATTGAAGTGCCTAAGTCCACTGCCTGCTTGCAATTACTGCATATGGATCTATTTGGTCCTGTGAGAGTAATGAGCATGGCAAAGAAGAAATACTGTCTGGTAATTGTGGATGATTACTCCAGATTTGTATGGACTTTCTTTCTACATTCAAAGGATGAGGCTGCTCAGAAGATCATTCACTTTGTGTTGTATATTGAGAAGCAGTATTCCCTTCCAGTCAAGTGTATTAGGAGTGACAATGGAACTGAGTTCAGAAATCATACACTTGATGACTTCTATCTTTCCAAGGGGATCAAAAGGCAGTTTAGCATCCCAAGGACTCCAGAACAAAATGGAGTAGTGGAGAGAAAGAACAGGACTCCATTGAAGCTGCAAGGTCCATGCTGGCCGACTCAGGTTTGCCACTGACCTTTTGGGCTGAAGCTGTCAACACAGCTTGCTATGTGCAAAATAGAGTTTTAGTAAATCAGAAGTTGATGAAGACTCCATATGAAGTTCTCCATCATTTGGCTCCTCTGATTTCATTTTTGAAAGCATTTGGTGTCCCTGTTTTATTCTCAACACAAAGGATCAACTCCATAAGTTTGATCCTAAGGTGGATGCAGGGTATTTTGTTGGTTATTCATCTACTTGTAAGGCATACAGAGTCTTCAACTGCAGAACAAAGATGGTTGAAGAAACTCTACATGTTAAGTTTAATGAATCTCCAAAGGACAAGATTCCACAAAGCCCTGTGGAGTTATTTGATTTGGACATACTGCAATATATTCCTCATCAAACTCCTGCTGTTGCTCCTGTCAACAGTTCACCACCCGGTGGTACTGCTGATGATGATGATGATTGCAGTACTCACCTCTTCAGGTTTAGTGATCAACTGCCTGATTCAGCTAGACCTGATGTTCCTGTAGCTCCAGTAGCACCATCCACAACAAATGCTGATGAGATCTCTTCGAATTCAACTTCTTTTGAATTACCATCCACTGATTGGTTTCAAGGAAATGATTCACCATCACCATCTGTTACTGCTGAGCCTGCTACAAACACTTGCACAGATCTCATTGTGTATCAAGATCTGAATAATCACCCTATGTCTCAAATCATTGGTGATATCACTGCTGGTGTATCAACAAGAAGTCAATTGTCAAATTTCTGCTTCTATGCTCTCTTCATCAGTCAGCAAGAGCCAAAGAATTATCACATTGCTTTAAAGGACAATGGATGGGTTGATGCCATGCAGCTTGAGCTTCTTCAGTTCAAGAAACAGCAAGTGTGGGAACTGGTTCCTCTACCTCCAGGTAAGTGTGCAATAGGCACTAAATGGTGTTTAGGAACAAAACTGATGAAAATGGGCTTATTGTTAAGAACAAGGCCAGACTGGTTGTTCAGGGGTTTACACAAGAAGAAGGTATTGATTATGATGAAACCTTTGCCCCTGTAGCCAGACTGGAAGCAATTCGATTGTTTTTAGCCTATGCTGCTTATCAAAACCTTAAAGTTTTTCAAATGGATGTCAAAAGTGCATTTTTGTATGGAAAAATTAAAGAATAGGTTATGTATGTCAACCTCCAGGCTTTGAGGACAATAAACATCCTAATTGGGTGTATAAGCTTGATAAGGCTCTTTATGGGTTAAAACAAGCTCCTAGAGCCTGGTATGAGACATTATCAAACTTTCTTCTGGAAAACAATTTCACTAGAGGCTCCATAGATAAGACTTTATTCATTAAGAAAGCTGGACAACATAATCTACTTGTTCAAATTTATGTAGATGATATCATTTTTGCATCCTCTGATCCTAAGTTGTGTGATGCCTTTACAAAGTTGATGCAACAGAAGTTTGAAATGAGTGCCATGGGAGAATTACAGTTCTTTCTGGGGTTGCAAATCAAACAAAAGGCTGATGGAATTTTCATTCATCAGTCCAAATACACAAAAGATCTTTTGCAAAAGTTTGATTTACAAAACTGTAAGCCCTGTTCTACCCCCATGTGCAGCACCACACAACTAGATACCGATCAGAAAGGTAAAGTGGTTGATGAAACACTTTACACATGTATGATTGGGTCCTTGATGTATTTAACAGCTTCTAGACCAGATATTATGTTTGCTACATGTGTTGTGCTAGATTTCAGGCTGCACCTAAAGAGTCTCATCTAATTGCAGTCAAGAGGATCTTTAGATATCTGCAAGGCACTCCATCTCTAGGTTTATGGTATTCTACTGGACATTCTGGTAAATTAGTTGCTTTTTTCTGACAGTGACTATGCAGGGTGTAAGTTGACCAGGAAATCAACTTCTGGTGGATGTCATTCCTAGGCAACTGCTTGATTTCTTGGCAGAGCAAGAAACAGACCTCAGTTGCTACATCTACTGCTGAAGCAGAGTACATTGCTGCTGCAAGTTGTACATCTCAGGTACTCTGGCTTCAAAACCAACTTTTGGACTATGGCATTATAGAGACTAAGACTCCATTGTTAATGGATAGTGCTTCAGCTCTTTGCATTGTCAAAAATCCAATCCAGCACTCTAGGACCAAACATATAGAGATCAGACATCATTTTATAAGGGATTGTTTTGAAAAAGGTCTGATTGATCCTAAGTTTGTGCCTAGTGCTGTTGAGCTTGCAGACATTTTTACTAAGCCTTTGGATAGTTCAACTTTCCAAAACCTGGTGTTAAGGCTTGGTATAGAATAAGTGACAACTACTGATGATCTTAGTAATAAGTACTGATGATCATTAGTAACTATGTCACATATAAGTATTGATGAGCTCTTTTACCCTCAACAGTTTCTATAACTACTGAAGGCTAAATGTCTCACAAGTACTGCAGTACTTCATCTGCTCTAAACTACTGACGTAGTTACAACTACTGATGCAGTTACAACTACTGCAATCAGTAAACACAGATAAGTACTGATGTCCTATGAAACAACTGAACTCAGCCAAAAATGCTGATGAATGTGTTGAGGACAGTATGAAATAGTTGAAAAGCTAAGAATTGACGAAAACAGCTGAAGAGAACTTTCTCTTCAGTCATTTGTACGACTGCTGTTTCATTCTAAACAACTGAAGCAAAACCACTGTCTTCAGTAGTTTTATAACTACTGATGACTAATACCAAGTCTTCAGTGTTTACAACAGCTGATGACAAAACCACTGTCCTCAGTAGTTTCATAACTACTGATGACAAACACCAAGTCCTCAGTTGTTTCAATCATCTTAAGTCAAAACCACGGTCTTCAGTAGTTTTCTAACTTCTGATGCCTAACACCACGACTTCAGCTGTTTCAACGTCTGAAAGGATAATACCATGTCAACGGTCGTTAAAACTACTGATGACTAATACCACATCCTTCAGTCGTTTTCTTACCCGTACCCTATAAATATCCCTAACCTAAGCTCTCAATGCTTCATCTTCTTCAAACCTAACGTTCCTCTCCAAAACCTTCCTTTTTCTCAATGGCGTCCATGCAAATTAAACCGCGACACAACTGCGTTGCCTACCTCACTAAATCGCCCATCTGGACTAAGTTCGATACTGCTATCGATCTTATGGTTCAGTCCCAATACAATATGGCATTTCTTCTGAATCCCATACTACATGTCGAATCCTTCAACAATTTTGGATGAACGTTACTATTACCACTGGGGAGAACAAGACACCATCTCTCCAGTCGGTCGTCAACAACAAAGAAGTAGTCATCACTCCTGCAGTAATCCGCCAAATTCTTCATCTGAATGATGCTAGTTCTCCTGCTGGATATCCGAAGGGCACCACAGATCTATCCTTTGCCCAACATGGATATCAAGGCGATCTCAGTGCCTCCACTATCATGAAGAAACACTTTAATGACGCTGAGCGCCTAATTTTTCACATGGTGAATGTATGTTTGGCCCCTAAGACGTCGTCTTGGGATCAAATGTCGACAAATGGCAGCAGGTAATGTCTTCTATTCTTGAGCAACAACCACTAAACTTCTCAGAAATAATATTTTCGGAGCTCAAGGACATGGCTCAAAAACTCACTGCCAACCATTGGATACTATATCCACGGTTCATAATGGCCATCATTACAAACCAGCTTAATGCTGAGGGACTTGTTGGCTTGGGAGTCCCTGCTACGGCTGTTCTGCCGGAAGTATACTCCCGGCACAACTCTGACCAGACACTTAAAATGGCTGCCAAGCTACGAAAACCCACGCAGCTGGAACCCACAGCCACCACCTCCAAATCAAAAGTCCCCACCAAACCACCAAAAAGAAACCCAAAACGGCTACTCAGGGAATTGAGTCCCCTGAGGATGTCCTTGCAACACAAACGCAGGATATATCCACTAGTCCAAACCCCCTAGTGGATACAATGACTCTTCCAGCCATAGCCGCTCAGGCCTCCTCTCAACAGGAGCCTGCAGCAACCACACAAGGGGTACCTACATATCTGGGATCTTCCTCACTTGAGGGGATTGCCATTGAAGAGCACCCACCTCCCCAGGTGCACACTGCTTCTCTCCCTTCACCCCAAACACCGCCCCTCACAGCCCAACTTTCATAGTTGCACAAGTGCTGACTCAACTGCACTCCTCACCCCCTCCCCAGAAACCACATACTACTGGGAATACCTCTACAATTAAG
The DNA here is from genome assembly GCA_025506515.1 of Flaveria trinervia. Lineage (NCBI taxonomy): Eukaryota > Viridiplantae > Streptophyta > Magnoliopsida > Asterales > Asteraceae > Flaveria > Flaveria trinervia. The sequence goes on along the minus strand of CM046442.1, from coordinate 26,518,252 downwards.
GGGGAGGAACACAGTGCACTTGAGAACCCACAGCACAGGGGTTTACCACTTCTATCTCCTGGTGTAGACAAGGAGCTTAGAATATCTAGTGAGGCTGCCACCTCCTCTGACTCAGCGAATGATCCGAATGAGGCTGGTAACATTGCTAAGACCTCACTCGAGGCAACAGCTGATGATGGACACTGTCCTGAGGCTGGAAGTCCCCAGTACCAAGCACAAGGGGCACATGCACCAACTGGTCTACACCCAGTGCATGTAAATCCTGCTCTAAGCAGGAGGTCAGATGATTTAGTTTCGGCTGATGATGACCTGGGCTTTTTCTATGATGTTCTTGCCCAGAACACAATCCTTGAAGAGAAAGTCAGTAGGCTGCAAAACCTACTTGATCAACTCTCCCAAGGAGAAAGGCCATCTGCCTCTACCCACCCACAGATGGCACCTTCACTTGAAGGTTCCCCAAACACTGAGCCACTCCAAACTCAACCACATGCCTCTGCTTCAGGCCCTACTTCTCAGGAACAGAACCCTCCTGAGCAAATAGGTGCTGTACTTCAAAATTCTCTCCCTCTCATCACACCCATAATCACCGATATTGTGACGAAAGCCATTGATGAGAGGCTTTCCTCCACTTTACAGCCCCTGATTGATGCTGCTGTCCAAAAGACTCTTTCTACGGTACAAACCCCTCCCTCCAATGCATCCAAAAAGGGGGAGAGTACTGCAGTGAAAGAAAAGAAGAGGAAAAGATCCGAGGAAAAGAAGGAAGCGAAGCAAGCCCAAAAGGAGGAGAAAGAACAGCAACCACTACTCACCTACAAGTGAAAGAAAGGTGCTGATGATCACATTGCTGAAGATAAAGCCTTGGAGCTACTGATAAAAGAGGCTGATGCCGAACACAGCAGATCAATGGACAACATCATTGATCAGCTGTTTAGGCAAGGCCATGACACCAATAAACTTGACTCTGAGATTCGACGATTAGAGATTGAAGAAATCCAGAATAGATGGGCAAGTTATGAAGTGTTAGAAAGAGAAAGGCATGAGATCATGATTAGATTTATTGCAAAATATCTTGGAAGATCAATGATCGAAATCAAAGCTTGGTCCAGGGACAGTATCTTGGCAATCACCACCAAGATCTGTTCGTCTGAAGCATATACTAAGGGGCTTGTTATTGAAGCTTTAAATGAAGCGGGTGCTGGGAGCAGGACTGAGCTAGCCAAGCAATCAAAAGCCACACTCACCTCAAGAATGCTAGAACAGCCTGTAAACATTCCCACACCAAAACCACCCAAAACACAACCACCAAACCAACTCCCTTACCCTCAAAACCCATAGCCGATGATATACCCTTGAAGAAGAAGAGAAGGATATTGAGGGAGAAGAAGATGATGAAGATAGGCTGCCACTCTCAGCTGTGATTCAGTTGCCTAAGGCCACAAGTCACTCCTCAGCAATTACTCCTGAAGTCCAGAGACAATGGTTAAAGTGAAGCTAGAAGAAGAAGAGCTTCATAAACAGCATGATGAGGAATTGCTGAAGAGAGTTGACAAAGCTTATGCAGCCACATCTTCTATCATCAATATGAAGAAGCAAGCCCTCAGACTTTACACTCTCAGGCACACCTTTCAATATCAAAAGGAAAGAGTGAGGATTTGGCCTGATCCCAGGGTCTCTCACAGAATTCATAAGAAAAATATACCTCAGAGATACATTGGCCAGGTGAAAAAGATCGTAGATGAAGTGATCTCTCTGGTCTTTGTAGTTTCACCCTGGGAAATCCTAGAAGACTTCAAGAAAGCCTACAAAGCTAATCTAACCCCTCAGAAGATGCTGGAAAACAAAATAGTGAAAAAGGGTTAGTTTACAAGAGACTTGAGGAAGTGAGGAAAAATGAGCTCCAATTGTTCCTAGAGGGTAATCACACGGATGAGTTTGCTTACAGAATAATAACAACTGTGGAGCTAAAGAATGGGAAACAGGCCAAATACCTGTCTGAGTATTATGGTCCTGAATCATTGTTTGAAGGAGGTGCTGAAGAGCTAACCATGGAGGAACAAATCACCTTCCTTGAGGCCTACACAAGAGAGTCGTACAGACTCATTATGGGGAAGTAAATCTCATGAATGGGATAACAACTCTGTGTCCAGTTCCCCAAAACAGAGTTCCCATTCATACCCTGCCAAACAAATATTTGAGGTTCTTCCAAGCCGGAGCTTACATGGGTCATCTTCTCTACTGATCAAGAAGGAAAAAGACCAACACTTTGCCAACAATAAGTGGGACAACGAATAATTTAGAGGTTTTGGCTGCATTGGTTCAGGGGGAGTTTGTTGGACCAAAAGAACCAATGAGCCAAGATCAGAAAACCTCTAAGTCCCACATGGTATCACAACAACTGCTGAAAGAAAGACATCAGCTGATAATATCTACTGAAGTCATCAGCTGATGAAACATCTGAAGGTCAAATTCTGAAGATCAAGTACTGAAGCGTCAGTAGTTTGTCACAACTGCTGAAGAGTACTTCTTCAGTAGTTGTGATATCAGTTGTTTTATATTTCTAGTTTCAGTAGTTTTGTAAAACGACTGAAGAGCTTGTTCTTCAGTCGTTGTAGTTTCAGTAGTTTCCAATCAGTAGTTTTATATTTTGTACTTAACACTCTGATAGGTTCTCAGTAGTTGTGAACATTTCAGTAGTTTGTTAAGAGTTAGTTAATTTTGTATTAGATCTGCCAGTTGTCACTTTCCGTGATAACAGCAATGTTTGTTGCACTCTATATAAGGAGTGACAACCTATTGTAATAGGGGGAATGACGTGAATGAATGAATGATTTGATTAGAAACATTCCATATCTATAAACATTCCTTGAATCAGAAATATATTCTCTCGCTATAACCGTATGTGCTCTTAATGCATACAAGCATCGACTTCTTGCTACAATTTGTCTAATTCCTATTCTTATTCCACTGCCTTGAACTCTACTACATCAAACTTGTGATCGCTGATCCTGTCAATATGGACAGTCCTATGAAAACAGAACAGGTAGTGGAAGAAACTGAGTCAAAAGCCCAAACTGATGACTTAATGATCAAAGCTATGTTTCTGATCAATGAAGGGTATGATCCAGATGAAGTATTTGGAATGACATATGAAGGAATGCAGGAAGAGGAAGATAAAATGAAAAGGCTGCTTGATCCAAATATTGAAACAGAATATGAAAAAGCAATCACCAAAGATGCTCCAATGCATAAAGAGTCTTCTATGAAGAAACCAACCGGGTATGAAAGACCATTGCCAAGAAAGGCTCCCCTACCCAAGCTGTCTTCAATGTAGAAATCATCCCCAACTCATGACTACTATTTCCTGATCCTCATAGTATGGAAGATAAGGAAATGAAGGATTATCTCACCAGTCAAGGCTTCACCAAAAGAAAATTGGCAAAAATGAAGACTAATTCACTAAAAGATGCAACACTTAAGCTGATAAATGACAAGAAAGAAAAGTTAAAGCAGTTAGAAGAAGAAGTGCTCAATAAGAAGCCAAGATCAACAGTTTCTGGACATGACATGAATCTTACTCATAAAGATCAAGACTATCTTGAACCTGTTATTCATAAATATCTAGAGTAGTTTGCTAAACCCTCCTAACTGAAACTTTAGGAAGGGTTGACCACTGCTAAGATGATCAAGGGAGTATCTACTCCAAAAGGCAAAACAGACCAGAACATTATTACCTGGAAGTATGATAGTTCCTGGAATATGTTTATGGTTAAAAGGATCTCTGGTCTAGTGCAATTTCTTATAGAGTACTCTGCTGTGGTAAATGCACTTGAGATTCATGATCTGAAAGAACTAGCTAATCTGGAGTTGATCAACCATAATGCCATGTTTAGAGGATATGAATTTGAAGGAATACTCAAAATATTCAAGAGAACCAACAACTTCAATGCTTTGAAAGCAACATGTATGATCAAAGACAAAACATTCAAGAACCCTCTGGCAATGAAACAGACAAAACTAGCTGAAGAAGTAGTGTTTCCTGAACTTAGAGTGAAACCTACTGAATCATTGAAAAGAAAAATGGTAGCTGGTACACATTCCTCAACACTAATTTCAAATGTTTATTATGATGAGAAGACCTATGAATTGGTGATTGAGAGGAAGTGGGGAGGCAAAGAAGGTGTTGAAATCAGATTATTCAGTGGCTATGAAGTGAGACTACTAGATCAATAATACATTCAATACATATACACAAGGCACTTCAGAGAGATATCAAACAAATTAGGTCAAGAAGATCTACATTTCTTTCTAAAGTGTATCAAAATATTGAAGATGGCTTATGATCAGATTAGTGCTAAGAGGGAGAAAAGGAAGAAGAAGAAGAAGAACCTTTATAGTTAGGCAATATTGTGAAGCTTGAGGTTGATGTAGATGGTTCTCTCTTGATTCACAAGAATGGGCTGTCAACAGTGTCTATTTGGGAACCAATTTCTCTAAAGAAGCTACCACTTGAAGCCATTCATGATATGAGCAGAATGAAGATTCATGTACTAAGCAAAGACAAAATGTCAGATGCTCAGGATTTTGTCAAGCAACACCTTTAACACCACCAGAAGATCCAACAGAATAATCATAACATCAATCACCTCCCAAGAATTGAAGAAAACTAGGCTATATAATCCTTAGGGGAGTATTGTTGCACCCTGAAAGGATCATACATGCCAACTCAATGGGTGATTTGATGATTGCTCTGCTGAAAATCCCTCAAGTCCAAGAAGAAATGTGGATGAAATTCTACTATGGAAAAGAACAAATGTTGTCTTCTGCATTTGTCAATGCGGAAGACATAATGATAATGCGGACAAGTATTTACTCTTCCGCATTGACTAATACGGAAGACTAAGAGTTAATGCGGACAAGACCTTGCTCATCCGCATTTGACAAATGCAGGTGGCCAAACAAATGCGCATAAGTATTTGTTCATCCGCATTAACCAATGCGGATGACCAACATACTAATGCGGATGATCGAGTGAAGAAATGCTGATCAAGTTAACTCATCCGCATTTGTCAATGCGGATGAACAAGCAAAGATGCGGATGAAGACTTAGACTAGTTCTGATGTAATAGGTCAGGGGTAGTTTAGTCATTTTTTAAAAGGCATCTTGTCTGCCTATAAATAGAATAGATACCTCGTATATGAGGTGACGGCTGATAGATAGAGAATTATTGTTGTAATTATTCTCTGTAATTTATCAATTTTCATATATACAATACAAAAGCATTTATGAGTAACTTTCTTGCATTGAATGTTCTTTGATTGTTTGTTTCCGCCATTCAATCACTAACTTGATTACCATATTCGACTCACAGTAAGAATCTTACTCTTACTGAACCCCAGTCAGCAGCCACGATGATTGTCAGTATACTTGTCCTCTTAAATCCATACACAGACTTTTGACGCAGATTGGTGATGATTTAAGATTTAATTATTTCAACAAGCATTTGTGAATGCCACGCTTATATGGTAATCAACGTTCCTTAAGAGATTTTTGAGCGGTCTACGGGTAGTATTCAAGAAGAAACTATTCTAGAGCTTTCAAAGAGCTACAAAGCCTCAGGTCAGTGCTACCATACAACAGAGAGGCGCAAACAATAATAAATTCTAGAGTATTTAGGTTATGCTTATCCTCAGGTCAGTGCCACCACATAGCAAAGAGGCACACAACCTATCTTCTTATTTGAGCAATTATATTCTTTTTGCACAGATCGCACCAACAACATAGGTTATTAGATTGATTGATTTTGCATTTTCCATGTGCTTTGCTAATTTTATTGTCATCCGCACACATTTGTGGCGTTTATTTTGCTCGTCACCTTTTATTGGAACTTTGTTGATTGTTTTAACCAGGGATAAGATGATAACCCATACTTGAAATCACCAACGAGGTCTACTTATCTACTATGTTGAATCTACCGACACATCATCAGATGGTCTAGCAACCTCTACGTCTGTTTTCTCCGTGTTACCTTAGTAGTAACTAGTTTTACTATGATTTTTCCTATTAATGTTGCTTAGACTTCTTAGACTTATACTTCAAATTTTGCATTTTAACAATTTCTTCTTTTAAAATCCCAAACTATTTGTTTTTGTGTACTATCATTTTCCATAGTTATTGAATCAGTATCATAGATATGATCTCATTTCTCTTAGCTAAGTTGTCCTCCTCCCTCGTTTTCTTAAAACTAAATTTAATATCTACTTAACCTATTATCCCCCTAAAATTCTAAAACCGAAAATGTTTTTGCGAATTTTAATAGGCGAAGAAGTAAAATAAAATAAAATGAAAGTAAAATAAAAAAAATTACTCAACATGATAGACTATGCACTTTCATCATCTGGAATCACTTCATTTTCTTTTTAACACCGTTGACCTCTAACAGATATAGAAACAGTGGTTTATCAGAAGATTTTGTGTAGAGGTCAGCGCGTTGGAAATCCGTATTAATTTTAACAACATCGATTAAATTTTTTTCAAATCAATCACATATAAAGTGATATTTAATGCCGATGTGTTTGGCCTTAGGATGTTGGACCAGATTATTAGTTTCGGATATAGCAGCAGAATTATCAACAAATATAGGAGTATTAGAGAATTTCAAACCGTAGTCCCGCATTTGCTGTTGAATCTAGATGATTATGAAAAGCAGCCTGCAGTAGCAACATATTCAGCTTCACAAGTTGACAGTACAACTGATGTCTGCTTCTTACACTGCTACGTGACTAATCTTCTCCCAAAGAATTGACATCCCGCTGATCTTGACTTCTAGTTCATTTTGCAACCGCCGTAATCCGAGTCCCTATACGCTGTAAGCTCAAAATCATCATCATGAGGATACGACAACCCGAGCATTGGAGTACCCTTCAGATAACAAAATATCCTTTTAACTCCGATGAGATGGTTGACTTTCGGTTTCGCCTGATATCCAGAGCAAAGACACGTTGCGTACATGATGTCAGGTCATGAGGCAGTGAGGTACATGAGGGATCCGATCATTCCTCGGTACATAGTGGCATCCAACAGATCACCATTTTCGTTGGGGGCTACATCATGGTTTGTAGCAAGTGGAGTCCGAGCTGCGAAAGCATTCTCCATATCGAACCGACTAAGAATATCGCCTACATACTTAGTCTGATGTAGAAATATCCCCTTTGGTGTCTGATCCACGTGTAACCCGAGAAATAATTTCATCTCTCCCATGGCGCTCATCTTAAATTCAGCCTTCATTACTCCTTCAAATTCTTTACATAATTCTTCATTCTTGGAAGCAATGATTATATCATCAACATAAATTTAAACAAGTAGTAAGTCACCATCCTTTTCTTTGATGAATAGTGTACAGTCAATCACTCCTCTGTGAAATCCGTGTTTCACAAGATGAGTTAAGAGTTTTTCGTACCATGCTCTCGGAGCTTGGTGGAGCCCGTAGAGAGCCTTATCCAGTTTGAAAACTCTGTCCTGATGATATGGATCTTCAAATCCTTCGGGTTGACTGACATACACTGTTTCCCAGATTTCACCATGAAGAAATGCACTCTTTACATCTAGTTGATAAATTTTAATCCTCATGTAAGAGGCATAGACTAGGAAGATACGGATGGCTTCCATTCTCGCCACAGGTGCAAAGACTTCATTGTAATCAGTTCCCCCAACTTGTCGAAATCCTTGAACTACAAGTCGAGCCTTGTTCCTGATTAAGACCCCTTGGTCATCTTTCATGAATTTCAAGACCCATTTGTGCCAACGAACTTAGAACCTTTAGGTCTGTTCACCAGTGTCCATACACCTAACTTCTTGACTTGAAGAAGTTCTTCTTGCATGGTACTCACCCATGCCTCGTGTTTAGGGCTTCACTGACGTATTTTGGCCCAAACTGAGACACAAAACAATGATAAGCACCATCGTGCAGATAACCTATTTCCATTACCGAGGCATAATCAGTTAAATATAGCTGATTTCTTGTCTAAACTCCCGATCAAAATCCCCAATGACATTTTCCAGAGGATGATAGACATTTAAGCGTGATCCAGAGTAGTGGGAATGACTACCTCATTATCGAGATTGTGAACTCTTGGTTCCGGATATGAGGTAGTAGGAATGTGAGGTTCTGAAGAATCAGAGGCATCAACATCAGATGCTGGTACACTTGCAGTAGTAGGAACCTGTTCCTCCTGATCAATCTAATCATTCTCCATAGCTTCATCATCAGAGGAGGAGTCACTTACCTCAAGTGCTCCCCCTAAATGACTAGATGACTCACCTTGTGAACCAAATGTTGTTGAGTCTTGTGATGGTTTGTTTAAGACATCATACATCATTTTGGTTGCTAAAACATCTTAAGGAGTGGAGAGAGGGATGTTGAAGGACTTAAAGAATCCATCATAATCGAAAAATAATGTGGGTCCATTTCCAGATGGGGGGTTGGTGTATCTCTAAACGTCCACATTACACCACACTTCTATTTGACCCGTTGAGTTGTTGTAAACTCTCTTATTCGGTATGTTGTATCCTAGAAAAATTCCTTCTTCAGCCTTCTCACTAAACTTTCCTATCTGATGTCTCTTCAGTAGTGTACATGGTGCACCAAACAGTTCAAGATACTCCAGATTAGGTTTACGTCGTTCGAGCAGCTTGTAACACGTTTTACCATGTCGTTTAACCACCAAGATTCGATTCAGAGTGTAACATTCATTTGCTACTGCCTCGTTCTAGAATTGGATTGGCAGTTTCGAGTCTGCCAGCATCGTCTGGGCTGTCTCTATCAAGCGTCTATTCTTTCTCTCAGCAACTCCATTCATTTGAGGAGTGTAGGCAGATGTCGACTCGTGCACAATTCCTTTTTCTTTGCAGAATGCCTCCATCCATTGATTCTTGAACTTGGTGCCATTGTCTGAGCGAACTTACCTTACCTTCAGCTTGTAGAGAGATTCTAGTGTAGTTACTCGTTGTTTGAACGAATCAAATGTTTCTGATTTGGATTTTAGAAACATTACCCAAGAGAATCTGGAATAGTCATCAGTGACTACATAACAATACAGATCTCCAGCAATGCTCTTGTGGTCACAGGACCAAACAGATCCATATGTAAAAGTTCAAGAGGCAATTCAATAGAGTTGACGTTCTTTGCCTTGTGAGACTTCTTGGTCTGTTTTCCTTTCTTACATGCCACATAGAAATCCGGAAGTTGAAAGTTTTTGACATTAACTCCATTGAGCAAATCATTTTGAATGAGATGGTTCATCTTCCTTGGATTTATGTGTCCCATTCTCCTACACCATAAGATGGATTCTTTCTCAGTTGCCTTTGACAAGAAGCATTGGACTTGATCATCAGTAGTGAAGACCTTTGATAGATCAAAGACATATAGGTCATTATACCTAGAAGTGACATTAAGATTTGGTCCTCCGGAATGATGTACTCCGTTTTCAACACATAGCACTCTTGTTGTCAAAAACAACCTTAAACCCTTTGTCATAAATCTGGGATACAGAAAGTAAGTTTTTTTGTAGTTGTTGAACATAGTTGACCTTGTAAAACTTAACTATCTGATTTCCCACTTCTCCCTATGTAGTAATGTAACCTCTTTTATTTCTAGAAAAAGAAACATGTCATCCTATAATCTGTTTGAGTTTTGAGAGGAGAGACAGGTCCCCGGTCATGTGCTTGGATGCTCCACTATCCACAATCCAAGTGTTTGTGGTAGAACTATAACGAACACCCTGCACATTCAAAGGAAATGATTAGTGAAGGTTTGGCACCCAAGCCTTAACTTACTTAGGTAACCCTGATGAATCACACATCATAAATTCAACCCACTGTCCATTTACGGGCGATGGCATATCATTATTCTTACTGCTCTCAGTATTAGACATTGGATTTGACTTTTTTTCACAAACTAGTTTTGTGCAATGCCTGTTTCTGATAAACAGACGACTGGTTTATAGTTTGAACTTTAGTTTTATTATTTTTTAGGTGGAGTAGTAGAACTCCTTTTAGAAGGAATTTTTTTTAGTATCATGATGTTCAATTTTCTTTCGTGGTGTCTGATATTGAGAACAATTAGAACCAATGTGTCCTCTCTTTCCATAATTGTAGCACGATCGACCTTCTACAGGTTGGGAAAGACGTCTCTGTGGGGAAGTGTGTGAGATTGGTGTGACTTTGGGCTTGTTGGGTTTTAACTCTTCTTGTTTAGATGTTTTAACTTCTTTAACAAAATTTACCTTTTGAACAGTTGTAACATCTTTTGCCTTTTGTTTGTTTAGACTATTACGTGGAGCACGTGGTTGGGTACTTTGTTTAGTCAGATTATGTTCAGAACTAGATGTGGTGGAAACTGACTCTACATTGACCTTATTGAACTGTTCATCTAAATTTACCATCGGCATTTTACCCTTAGATTTCAAAGTGTCTTCCTTTAGTTTAGTGACAGATTCCACCGTTTGACACGTGGAATCTGGATCACTAACTAGCGGAGTGGTCACCACATGATCCTTAATAGGATTGTTATTTACTGGTTGACATTTAGTATTTAAGAAAATCTCATGTGGTAGTGGAACCACTTTGTAACCTAATCCCTCCCCATTATTTCGTTCTTTCACTAGATTTTTAACTATGTGAGAAGAACTAGTCCAACTGTGCAGTTTTTGTTTTAATGAATGTACTTCGACTTCCAAAACTATTTTTTCCTTTTTAGTTTCCTCAAGGGAGTTTAAATAGAACTTAGTATCATTAGCTTGGTTAAAAGCCACAACTTCGATTTCCCTTAGTTTTTTATTTAATAGTTTTATTTTCTCTTTGTAACTGTGCTTATTTAGTTTTAAAATGTGATTTGCTTCTATGCACAGTTGCAAGTCCTTTACTAAGCTATCATTGTGATCTAATAGACTAGCAAATTTTGAATCTATGCTATCCCTAAATTTATTACATTCAGAACAAGCATGATTATCAAAAAGTTGGTCTATGGAACTTACCTGAGAAGGTTCAGTCGAATTAGCCATCATAGCAAAGGTTGACTCTTCAGCTGCTGGATATTCTAAACATGTCATTTTGGTATCTTCTTCAATCAGGGGTTTGACCACTTTCACAATATCATCAGTTTCTGAAATTGCTAGTTCGACTGCGATATCCTCTTCACTTTCAGTATCATCATCCAACACCTTGACATTTGCAATGTTAGATTCTCCCGAAGGGACAAATTTGAAGGTCCAATCTTGTCCTTCGTCACCTTGAGCAGTTGGCTCCATACTAGACAAGGTAGCTCCACATGTTGGTTTGTCCTCATGGTTAAAAGTCGAGAATGGGTTGTCGTTACCGGTCTTCTTGGGCTTTACACACTCACGTTTAAAGTGCCCCTTCTCTCCGAAGTTGAAACATGTAACTTTGGACTTATTGCAACCAAAAGTAGTGTCTTTAGTGGCTATCAAGTTCTATCCCGTCTTCTTAACAAACATTTTATCTCTCCGCATGGCACTTGCCAAGCCCATATTATGTCCATTCTTTCAAGCTCCTTCTCATCAACCTGTTCGTAATCTTCATCTGCTAGGTGGCAGTTACCAATCTTTCCTACAAACAAACCGTCGTACGAGTGAACAACAGCTGCCAATAGATCCATATGTTCTTTAGCCACCTCCAGAGTGATATTCCTGAGGATGTCGGTCTTTAACTTGGTAGCATTAGCCTCAGGTGCAATATAATGGGTACTTGATGTCCCAGACGTGTCAGACCCTGAAGCTATGGTTGGTGAAGAAGGAGTTGAACTTGAGACAAATGCAGTCTCAATGGGTGCTCCTGAACTGGCTGTTGTGGAAGAGGCATTGTAGAGTGAAGGATTTTGGTCATATGTTCCTTTCTGCGACCTGTATTTCATCCTAAGTTCCTCCTCTCTCAATTTCTGGATGAAATCGTTTATGTCTAATTTTCCCAATATATTGTTTTGTCTCAAATTAGATACAAACGAATCCCATTTCTCTAGTAAGCCATCCGCCAAGCTGGATACCTTGTCTTCCATCGATCTTGTAACTCCATGAATATGCAGCTCACTCATGAGATGATAGAATATGTCGATTACATCATCCAAACTTTCTTTACCCATTGAAGAGAAGTTGTCAAACTCCTTCTTCAAAGCTTTTGCTTTTAGAGCTTTTAATGAAGCATTGCCATCATAGCGTTATTCTAGGGCTATCCAGAGTTTCTTTGCCTGTTTATTCTTAGAAAATTGATGGAATATATCCTTTGGAATAGACTGAGTTAACAAGGCATAAACCTTCTTCTCTGCATTATATTTCGCCTTCTGACTGCCAAATCATCCCTCCTAAAGTCAATTTTATCCCATCAGCACCAACCGGCCTATCATATCCTGTTTCAATTGATTCCCAAAGGTTGGGATCAAATCAATTGAGGTAGATCTCGAAACGTTGCTTCCATTGTGGGTAATCATCTAACGTTATTAGCTTAGGTGGTTTGTTATGATTCCCCGTCTCATTCTCTAGAAGCAAGAGGTTCTGGATCCGTGTGTCTGTACTAGGAGTGAACGTGGAGTATTGTTCTTCCATCTCGTTAACTTTAAACTTTTGAAATCAAATACTTCACTGTGCGAATGGAGGAATGCAATTGGGCTAACCGTGTGATTATTCAATGCGAATGGCGCAACCGTGTGATTGAACAATGCGAATGGCTCAACCGTGTGATTGGACAGATGCGGATGAACAATGCGAATGGGGTGTTCAATCATGCGTATGGGAGATCGAAATGAGTTTAGTCGTTCGATTGAGTCAATTGTGTGACTGAAGGCTGCTGTTTTTGCAAAAAACAGAAAGTTTTGAACACTTTGATGCAAATACACGAATTTCTCACGAACCCTAATTGCCGTGCGCCAAAAAAATGTAAACTTTTTGACCTGGAGACGTCGAAAACACTATTTGACACAAAAAGATTGAGTTTTGAGTGAAAAACGTGATTTTTATATCAAAGTTGATTGAATCACATGCAAATCGAGAGCCAAAGCTCTGATACCACTTGTTAGGACCGTTTAGGTACGGAGTACTAACTGATTTACGTGTATACCAAACCAAATAGTGCAGAATCCTATATGATTGGCGATCCAATCAGTGAGAACACAAGTATAATCGATCTAAGAATGAATCAAAACGTTAAGAATGATTGTAAGATGATTAACTGCGATCTATGAACTTGGAACAGGTATTCTTGGGTCTCTGGACGGCTAGGGTACGATTGTGTGCGTAGGGATTCGAATTGTTATGTTTTCCACGAATTAGGTGGTATTTATAGGTTAGGGTCTTCCATTCGTACGACTGAACCATTAGCATGGTTCAGTCGTGCGATTGAAGCATGCGATTGATCCATCCGCACGACTGAAGGTCCAGTCGTGCGACTGAGTCAATCTTATGTCTCAATCGTGCGACTGATCCAGTCTCCTGGTTTAGTCGTGCGACTGGTCCAATAGCATGAAGTATTCATGCGTATGGTCCATTAGCATGGTCCATTCGCACGAAAACTTCACACGATTAAGTTTAAACATGTTTTTGAATCTTTATTGACAATGAAATATTAAACATTATAAACATTAACCACACATTTCATTCCATTCATACCCAATCAATTACATATATGTAAGACATGAAAGACATTTTACATTAAGCTCCTAAACTACGTACACATGTATCAACAAAAGTCATACTCAATGTTGTATAAAGTGAGTTCTAGAACCCCCCCCCCTTTTTACATGATTTTTACTAATTTGGGGCTGGAAATGCATGTGTGAATGTTTCTATTTGAATAGGTTATTATACTCGTAGCGTATGATTGGGTGTATTGTGATGTTATTGTCATCTTATATGTATGTTTTGTTGCTTAGAATGTTAGTGTTAAGCTTACAACGTGATGAATGATGATTTTAGGGACTGAATGATGTTGTTTAGACTAGGTTGGTTGCCCATGCACCTGAATTTGGCCCATGCGCCCAATGGTTGAATTGTCTAAGTGTTTCCCTAGACGCCCAAAACCCATGTGCCTAGATTATGCTGAATTTAACTAAGTGTTCCATGCGCCTAAAATGCCCATGCGCCCCAGTACTCATTCTCTTAGAAAATGTCTAAATAACCTAAGTGTTGGGTCATGCGCCCAATAGTCCCCATGCACCAAAAGTCTTCAATGCGCCTAAGTTTTCCCATGTGCCTGAAAGGTCATGTGCATGCATAGTGCTCATGCGCCTAAAGACATAGAATATTTTTTTTGGAATTTTGAAGAAAAAGGTGATTATATGATCATGTATGATGCTTTATGTGATGTTTATCATGATGTTATGCATGGTTATGTATGTTTTATTTATGTTCCTTATTATGTATATTTCCGTGGCTTTGCGTGGTATGTTAATATCAATAAACGTAAAGTATTACGTAATGAAAGCGGAAATTGTTGATGAATGAAAAATGGAATGTAAAGAAAGAATGAATGCATGCATTAAGGAATAGTTGAATGGAAAGTCTTGCAAGCAAATGTAATGAGGTGCATGACTCTAAAATGTTGTTAGCTCAATTATGTGTGGTTTAGCTATCCTGAAAGGATACACATAGGGGTGTAGTCTTTGTGACTGACCAAACGTATGGGATCCTTGTCGCTTACCCCGGTACTGGTACCACGCTATGGGCATAATGTTAAGGGTCTATTTATAGACTTCGGCCTAGTACCCACTTCATGCATACGTTTGGGGTATAGCTTATGGCATTGGTTCGGAATGAAAAGTGAAAGACAATGATGAACGAATGAAATGTAAGGTAAAAAAGTTAATGAATAGAAACGAATGACAATGATGCCATACATTGGTGAATGAGTAGAAAGACAACGAACGATGATGAAAGATAATGATAATATTATCTATTTGTACGTATGATGCATGATAACATATGAAAGTAAAGGACGGTTTTAAACGAAAGTAAAAGTATTTTATTTTATAAAACTAGAACTCACTCAGCAACGCTGACTTTTATGTGTTTCCAGTTGGCATGTAAATGTTGTTGAGGATGGCACGGGGCTGCTACTTGGCATTTTTATATGGCATGCATTTGTTTACTTTATGATATTTTTGTGATGTAATGCAAACAATAGTATTCTGTAAATAGTTAATTACGTTGTATTGTTTTGAACAAGTAGTCATTAATATATGAAATGGTTTTAAGTGATTCCGTTGCAATGTTTTAGTAAATTTAAATGTATATTTTATGTTTTTTGTGCAGGGGTATACCCACTGTGAGTGTCCCGGAACAGGACCTTACACCTACAGTCAGCCATACTTTGAAGACCAGCTGAAACCACTAATCTAGACAACAAGATCAATGTAAATTCAGAAGGCAAATTGTCTTTTGACTAGTGACTATGACGTGCTATAGCTGACATCCTAATACATTAGGATAAAATGTACAAAGTAGAAAGTTACATTTGACAACCCTATGTCAAGGTTAGGTAAGCTATCCTTAAACGCCACCTAGCTTAATGACTAAGTGAGTCGGGAACCTACTTGATTGCCACGTATCACCACCGTGACACTAAGCCATCCTTAATACTTGCCACCTATCCTTAATAAACCAACTAATTACCCATATAACTACCACCTCACCACCTTAAAACTAGAGATAATGATGAGAGACTCCACCACTTGAAACCCCTTGGCAGGCATGGAATAACCACACCACCACAACCACAAATCACCACAACCACAAATCACCACAACCGCAAATCACCACAACCCAACCACCATACCCGCAACCACATCTCTTGACCCTCTTTTCCTCCTGGTTTTCAAATTATCTCCACCGTCACCCTACTACTCTTAGTTCTCATATCATAGAACCACCTCATTTTGATCACCAAACAATCACCAATCTCAAGAACATTATAGGAACAATTTGTTTTCCATTAGCTTGTGATCTACCTCCAAGATCAAGAACCATCACACAAAGCGGATCATCAAGAGTCTAGCCAAGCAATTATCTTAGTTTCTTTCATCATCCATCAAGGTTTGATTCTTATATCCACAAACTAACAAGTTAGGAAGTGTATATGTGTTTGACAAACATATATAAACCAACCCTTTAAGAATCATCGAAATTATTCACAAAACCTCATGAACACATGACTTTTTATCAAAAATTAGTAAGAAAAAAATATTCAAAAACATAAAAATTGAAGGTTTTATAAAAATCAAAGATTTAAACAAAAATATAGAATTAAATGGTTGAAACATGGATATGATGATAAATAAGCTTAAGTACTTAAATGAATGTGATTGTGAGAAAAAAATTTAGGAACTTGTTAGAAAATATTAGAAATATTAACCAGTTATTTATAGGGTACTAATATTGTATATAATAATTTATATGATTAATTTAAGGAATGAATGAAAAATATTAAAAAGAAGATCCAAACTTGATAAAAATCTGGAAAATTTATGTAATAACCCTTATATTGTATGGGAACTACATAATAAATTTCGTGAACTAATTCGTATGTATGACTACGTTTCATATTTTAGAATATTTAATAAGTAGAAAATTAAAAGTGATAGTAATCAGCACGATCAATCATGATAAATTATGATATTCAGAAAGGGATAGTGAGTAAAAATGTGGAATTTTAGGGATGTACCTATTTCTACAATTTGTTGTGAAAGTTGTAAAAAATTAGTAATCTTCCTCTTATGAGTTACTAATTTAAAATTTTATGAGAAGATTTATATTTTTATATGTTGCTGCCGATAAATTTTGATAATTTTTGGATGACAATAGCTACTGATTAGGAATTTTGTCATGATTAGTAATTTAAAATGCTTAAAATTAAAAAAAAAAGATTTATTCTAACCAATATTTATTTTATAGCAACTATTTGACATATGGATAGAATTAAGGTAAGTAACATGGCCCATTTTTTTTATAATTTATTTTCGGGGAAAAACATACTATTTGTGTTGAATATGATGAAAATTTGAGAATTGTTGATACTGTCATATTGACCCAACCGTTAATTTGGATGAGAAATCATCAAACAATATAGGTAGCACTACATAGGAATATGTCAACTTGCATTTACCGGATGAAGGCAGTGATGTTATGTTATTTGCTTTTGTTATTTGTATTTGACAGTTATGAATCCTTGACATGTGAGTAGGTTAGCTTGTGAGTTTGATTGTATTGTATCAATTCAAAATTATTTAAGTTGATGATTAAACTTATGTTCTTACCAACTGTATGTTGACTATTTTGAGTATGCTTTTTCACGTGAGAAAAATGTATTATAATCTCATGTATACATTCAACATGTTTAGAGATTAGCATGGGTATTTAGAGAAGCAGTGCATTTGGTTGACTATCGATCTGTTTGACTTCAGCCTCTACGTGGATGTTCACGTCCATTACTAGCTCAAAAATAAATGAAATGATAAAGATGTGAATTTAGGATAGGATTACTAATTTATAAGTCTAAGATATTAGACTAAATTTTGTAACAATGTAATCCTATAACTAAAAATTAATAAAATGATGTTTAGTTTATTTTGTGATTTGTATGTAATGATAATCAATATGTTTTGAACCGATGAGTCATACCCAAGCATTTCACATTTCCACCGGGATCTGAGATTACAGACCGCAAACCATAATCTACAATTGACAAAAGCATAGAACCTTTCACCAACTTATCTGAATTGGTGAGTCTTTGTAAGGCCCCATTTCCGGAGTGCTTACAGTCGGACAATCATCACACATAATATTTAAAACACATTACAATTCCTTAAAACATTGCAGCATAATAATTTACCAAAACCATTTCATATATTAATAATTCTTTTTCCAAATAATACAACATTGTTAATCATGACAAAACACTGTTTGATTGCATTACAACACAAAAATATCATTATAACACAAAACAGATGCAATCCAAATATTTGCCAACTAGCTTCACCCCATGCCATCCTCACCAATATTTACCTGCCAACTGAAAATGCATAAAAAACAACATTGTTGAGTTAGTTTTACTTTTATAATAAAAATACTTTACTTTCATTTAAAACCTTTCTTTACTTTCATTCGTGATCATACATCATACGTACACATAGATAATAATCATTATTATCTTCCATCATCATTCGTTTTCGTACGCATCGTACGCTTCATTCACTCATTATTATCCTTCACTTTAATGTGGACCAATGCCATGTGCTATACCCCGAACATTTTGCATGAAGCTTGTACTGGGCTGAAGTATATAACTAGACCCCTAACATTATGCATGAAGCTAACTCTAGTAACCTAGGGCAAGCCACAAGGGTCTCATACGTTTGGTCACTCACAAGTATTAGTCCCCTATGTGCATCCTCCTAGGTTAGCTAAACCACACACAATTGAGCTAACACCCTTAATTAGGTGTGAACCTCCTTACGTTTTGCTTGCAAGACTTTTCATTCATTCTTTGTTTCTTTACATCCACTTTTCATTATCATTAACTTCCACTTTCATTACCTAATATTTTATGTTCATTAACATAATCACACCACGTAAAGCTATGGAATAATATGTAACATGGAATATATAGAAACAGATCATAAACATGCATAACATCATTATACATCATCATACAACATCACACATCATCCCCGGAAACATTCCAAGTGCACTATACAAGCGCATGGCTTCTTAGGCACATGGGAACACTTTGGCACATGGGGAAAAACTTGGGTACATGGGCAGGTTTTGGGGGCATCTGCACTATAAGGGCGCATGGCTCACAATTAGGCATTTGGGCAACTTTCTAGGTGCACAGACACTGTGCAGGCGCATGGGCAGACTTAGGAACCTGAACAAAATAGTAGGTGCATAGGCATTATTGGGGTGCATGAACTTTAGGTGCATAAGTATCTTCTTTCTACCTAACATTATCTTCAGTCCCAAATTCATCATTCCAACATGTTGTAAGCGTAGATCTAACATACTAAGCATCATTAACAAGCATAAATCATGATCAGAACCAAAATCTTCCAAAATCATAAACCCACCCTATAGGGCACACACATACATACGGGTAGACACCAAACTTAAGAAAACGTTTAAACATGCATTTCCATACCCAAAACAAGTTAAAACATTTAAAAATGGGGATTTAGAACTCACCTCTTGCAGTTTTCCGAGTAATAATTCTTCAAACCCGAATGCTCTACAAGTTCAAACACCTAGACAAACCAAAAACACAGAACCAAACATATACAAACACATAAGCACATACCCGAGCCTGAAAATCAGCCAAGAACAACAAAAAACAGAAGAAACTAACCTAAAATCCGATCTTCTCTTCTTATTTTCTCAAAAACCCGAGAGAATTCTCTGCTTTCTCTATTTAGAAAAATCGATAGAAAGGTGATGTGTAGAAGTGTGGGTGGCCATGCTTCTTTTTGAACAAAATAATAATTAAGTTTTCCTGTTACACAACTTTAACCCTTCAACTTGGGTTATTTTGCTTTTCTTTCTTTTTATTCACTTTTCTCTTCTTTTAAAATTTTCAGGTATTACAAGTCCACCCCCTTATATAGGTTTCGTCCCCAAAGCATATTACTCCTCAAATAGCCATAGGTAATGCTGTCTCATCTCCTCCTCCGTCTCCCACATAGACTCGGATCCCTTTCTATGATTCCATTGTTGTAAAGATTATTTGAAGAGGCTAAAGCAACCAAAGTCTTTCTGCATGCATGTTGCACACGTACTGAAGAAGAATGCTTCGACAGTTTCACACAAGCAATAGAAATATTCTAAGTGTGAAATCTTCCGAAGCCAAGACCAATATCTTCCGAAGCCAAAAGATGAAGTCTTTCGAAGCTTCAAAGATAAAGTCTTCCGAAGCTCAACTCTTGAAGACAGATTTCTACCGAATACTTTTAACAACATGCTTTATCTAATGTACTTTTACATAAAGCTGGCCCCTTTCCACTGCAACTCTATAATGTCACCAACTTACATGAGTTGCTGAAAAGGTCCATGCTTTTCGTAACTGTATATTGAGGTCTTGAGTCTGTACACTTTCTACTTCATGTACTTTATCCATTTTGTAATAGATAAGGATGTGAACTATGGCATGTCATAGTCACAAAGTCAACAGGCAATCTGCCTATTGACACTACAATTGATTTGGTTTTGTGTCTAGTCAATTGTATCTAGTTGGCTTTCATAGTATGGCAAGCTGTAGGATGTAGTATAAGTTTCTCATGTTCTTGTAACTTTATTTTATGCTTTGTAACACTTGCAATATAACCTTAAGAAAGCATATACTGCAACCTTGAAAACCATCTCATTATGTGTCTTGCTCTTGTGTTCTGTCTCTTAATTACTTGTGTTCTTAGTGTCTTTACTTGTGGTTAATCCAGTTCACTGTTTGATTAAGTTCAGCTACTCTCCTCTTTGTGTTGTTGTGTTGTAAGTGACCACCCTTCAATGGTCCTGCCTTTGGTATCAGAGCATTCCAAGCTTTTGATATAAGATCTCACCATCTTAAGATCCCACACACAAACAAATACTCAACTTATCAATGGCAGCCATTTCCAAAACTGATATGGAAACTGGAACCGTGAACAAGTCCCCACTAATCACTCTTGATGACTTTCACTCCTGGTGCTAGAGAATGGAAGGTTTCATTAGGTCTCTAGACTCAAGAATATAGGCGTCTGTTGAGAATGGACCTTACATACCAAGCAAACTACTCTGATGAAGATAGGAAGAGAGTAGAGATTGAGAGAAAAGCCATGACATCCCTTCAGACTGCTCTTCCAAACTATGTATACAGAGGTTTCAAGAAATGCAAAACAGCTAAGCAGTTGCGGGATACATTGAAATTGATGTATGAGGATTCCTCGGAAGCTAAGGAGAACAAGAAGGATCTCCTGAAGCAGCAGTATGAAAACTTGATATTCAAAGCAGGTGAAACCATGACTGAGCAATACTTCAGGTTTGTTAGATTGTGGATACCCTTATGGATGGAGGAGTTGCTCTTGAGAACAGAGACATTGTAAGGAAGTTCATGTCATCACTTCCTAGGCAATGGACACATTAATATATGGTGATCAAGAGGACTAAGAACCTCAAAATTCTCTCTCTGATAGAGTTATATGGGATTCTCAGTGGCTACAAGATGGAGATGAACATGCAAGGTTCATCTGGCAACTCCAACAATCAAATGGGTTCAGCCCTTCATATGGTTGAAAGAGATAACATAGAACCCTAATATCATCTCATATGCTACCCTGACAACTCACCACAGGGTCCTTTCATCACTTTCCCAGAGACACCAAGGGAGAACTACACTCAAGGAAGCCCATTCCAAGACACAAGTTCTTCTCAAGCCTTTGTGTCTTCTGATGAAAGTTATGGCAGCTCTATTTTCACCCTTGAAGACCTGGACTATATCCATCCAGATGATCTGGAGTACATAGAGATAGTCCAGCAGATGGGTCTTCTCACTCATAGAGCCAAGAAGTTCTATAAGCGGTCTGGAAGGAAGTTCCCCAGAAATGTAACCAGTAGAAAGTTTGGGCTGGACAAAGGCAAAGTCAAGTGTTACAACTGTAACTCGATCGGCCACTTTGCTAGGGAGTGTAAGGCACCTAGAACAAATGGTGGCAAAACACAGTCCAGACCAAACTACACAGATAAAGCCACCCAGAATGAGAAGCCAAAGTAGCAAGCTGCAGTTGTTGTTCAAGAAGGAGGCTTTGACTAGAGCTTTCAGGTGGAAGATGCTTCTCCAAACCAAGCAGTGATGGAAGATTATGATAAAGCCAAGGTATTGGAACATCTCTGTACCCCTGAATGTATTGCTAAAGTTAATAGATACAGGTCCTACAACTTGGAAATGAGATCTGATCTTGAGTCCTTAACATTTTAAAAGCTGATTTTAGAAAGTCTGAAAATGATTATAAACTGAAGATAGAGGACTTAGAGAAAACTATTTCAGTTCTAAAACATGAGCATACAGACTTTAGGACTCAGATCAAGGATCTCATAACTAAGCTGACTGAGTGCCAGGCTGATCTTGTGATCAGCAAAGCCATGGCAGATAAGTTTGTTCTTGAAGAAGAGACCTTCAAGAACATGATATCCTCATCCCTGCACAACAAAGTGTGCTATCAAAACAAACAGGGACTGGGATCAAATGAGATAGCTCCTCCACACATAATATTGTCTATAAGATCATCTAGGTGTGGAACTTGTGAAGATGAGCTTCCTCTCATAGTTCCTTTGAGTGAAGAGGATGAAGAAGTGATAGTGAAGAATTCTTCCGAGAAGAGTAAAGAGGAGGATTCTAAGAAGGGCCACTATCCTTCTGAGGAGAAGAATAAGACTGTGATGACCAAATCAAAGAGAAAGAACTTGATCAGAAAGAGCAAAAGAAAAGCAAGGAAGGCTCAAGAGATCAAGGCTACTTTTGACTCCAAGTAGAAACAAGATTTTATCTCTATAGGGTTTGAAGTGGTAAAGACTGAACACATCAACCTCAACTCTTCTGCCAAGAGTTTTGGTTCATGTTCAAATAATCTCAGTACCATGAAAAAGACTGATCTGTTATGCATCATTGCTACACAGCCTGGATAATCAAACTCCAAGAACAGTCCTCAACCCAAAAGGACTGTTTCAGCATCTACAAAGATAAGGGTAGAGAAGGGAGGTGACCAAAGTCAACCTTGTTCCCAACTAAAGGATCTTGCAAAGAAGAAAATAGAGTGTGTTATGTGTGAAAGTACTACTCATCTTGCTAAGGATTGTTCATAAAATCCTAAGGGTACTTTTCACATGACCAAACCAAAGACTTCCAAGAGTTCTAAGAATATTCAAGCTTCAAAAGGAAAATCTGTTTCCTTTGAAGGCTCCAAAACTAAGAAGAAGGCAAGTGGAAAATTGCCTTCGGAAGAAAAGTTGGTCTCGGAAGGAAGGAATAATTCCGAAGCACTGAAGTATGTTGCAGTGTCTGTAGAATCTTCGAAAGGTCTAGTCATCAAAACTTCCAAAGTATCAAAAGCTTCCAAAGTTGTGAAGGTCAAGTCCAAGCTTCCAAAGGTGGTGTGGAAGTCTAAGAAAGATCGAGTGACTGAAAATTCCCCATCAACAATAGCTCAAGTTCCTCAAAGCACTACAATAGGATCTATTGCTATTGCATTACCTTCTGTTTCTCTTAGTAAGCCCAAGACAAGTAAGGCGTGGGTTTCCAAATGTAACTAATCATTTTATTTGTGCAGGGATAGCTCAAGACAAACAAACATATCTAGATCATTGACAATGGTTGTTCCAGGCATATGACAGGCAATAGGTCACTACTCAAGAACTTTGAATGGATTGATGGAGGGCCAGTTGCCTTTGGAGGAGATGAAGGTGGTTATATTTCTGGAAGGGGCAAGGTCAAAAATGGTAAGCTTAGCATTGAAAAGGTAAACTTTGTCAAGGAGCTTAGGTACAATCTTCTGAGTGTATCCCAATTTTGTGATCAGAGTCATAACATGCTCTTTACTAAGCATGAGTGCATTGTTCTCAAGCCCAGGGTGGTCATTCCTCATGAGCATATTCTGCTTAGAGCCCCCAGGAAAGGGAACATGTACAAGATGGATTTGCAAGAAACATCTCCCTCTAGAGAAGTTTCATGCTTTCTGTCTAAAGCCAATAGTGATGAGTCTTTCCTATGACATAAAAGACTATGCCATGTAAACTTTAAGAACATGAATAAACTGATTAAGAATGATTTGGTAACTGGAATGCCAAAGAAAGAGTTTACAAGTGATGACCATTGTGTTGGATGCCTAAAAGGGAAGCAACATAAGGTATCTCAAAAGCCTAAGGAAAGAAACTCCATCACTACGCCCCTACATTTGTTATATATGGATCTCTTTGGCCCCACCATTAATGAGTCTAGGAAGGACCTCTTATTGTTTGGTGATCACAGATAACTTTACAATATTCACTTGGATTTTCTTCCTTAGAACTAAGGATGAGACCCTTGAGACTTTAAAGAATTTCATCTTAATGATTGAGAATCAATCTGATCACTGGGTTAAACCCATAAGATGTGATCAGGGAACTGAGTTCAAGAACCAAATCCTTGATGCATTTTGTGATGAAAAGGGTATTACAAGACAATACAATGCTCCTAGGACTCCTCAGCAAAATGATGTTGCTAAGAGGAGAAACAAGACACTGATTGAAGCTACAAGAACCATGTTGTTTGACTCTAAGCTGCCCATCACCTTCTGGGCAGAGGTAGTCAACATTGCCTGCTATGTGTAGAACATATTTTTAGTGGTTAAGACTCATGGCAAGACTCTTTATGAACTTTGGCACAAGAGGAAACCTTTCACTAGTTTTCTCAGGTCATTTGGTTGTCCTTGCACCATCTTGAATACCAAAGATCAAATTGCCAAATTTGCTGAGAAATCAGATGATGGACACTTTATTGGATACTCTTCCCAGCTAAGGCTTACAGAGTATACAATCTCAGAACTAGAATTGTTGAGGAGTTAGCCAATGTGACTTTCAATGAACACACACCTTGTGTGGTTGGTTCTGGTCCTGATTAGCTGTTTGATCTTGATTTAGTTACTAACTATTTTAAAAACTCCTATGAAATTGTTTTAGGATCTGTAGAAAACTTAAATACAAGTGATCCTGATCCAAGATTGAGCTGAGAAGACCTTCAAGTAACACATCTTCAGCTCCAGTTGGGACTACTTCTGCAAACGAGGTTTCTATGAGAGCTACAATGACAAACTCAACTGTTACATTTGGTATGCCTTCAAATTCCAGCTCAGAGGCTCCACAACCAGATAATGATACTTCAAATGTAGAAGACAATGATGGTAGTGGTGATAGTGATCAAAACTTTCTTGATGCTGATAACTACTCCATTGATGACAACATCAATCATGCCACACACACTTTGGATCAAGTTTCTCTTGATAAGTGTGCTGATGTGGTGGGAGAAACATCTTTGCCAGATCTAAATTTTTCAAATTTAGATCTTTGTTAGCAACTTGTTGTGATCCCTTAGCTAAGGATCCACAAGTCTCACCCCACCACAAATATCATTGGAGATGTTGTCACAGGGGTAAGAACGAGAGGACAAACCCATGAAGCAAATGTTTGTTTTCACTCTTTTTTCTCATCCCAGATAGAGCCAATGAAAGTTAATAAGGCTCTGAAGGATGGAAGTTGGGTTGATGCTATGCAACAGGAGCTGCTTCAATTCAAAAGACAGAAAGTTTGGAACCTTTATCCTCTTCCTCATGGGAAGACTACCATTGGAACCAAATGGGTGTTTAGGAACAAGAAGGATGATAGAGGTATTGTCATCAAGAAAAAAGCTAGACTAGTTATTCAAGGATACACACAAGAAGAAGGAATTGACTACATTAATATTTTTGCTCTTTAGCAAGACCGGAAGCTGTTAGGATATTCTGGGCATTTGCTACATCCAAGAACTTCAAGGTCTATCAACTTCATGTAAAGTGTGCTTTTCTGTATGGAGTGATTGATGAAGAGGTGTATGTCAAACAATCACCTGGTTTTATAGATCAAGATCATCCTGATTTTGTCTACAAGCTTGACAAAGCACATTATGGGTTACATCAGACACCCAGGAAGTGGTATGAGACTCTCTTCATCAAAGGACATGGAAATGTCATATTGCTAGTTTAAGTGTATGTAGATGACATCATCTTTGGTTCAACTAATCCAAAGCTCTGCAAAGACTTTGAGAAGCTGATGAAGGACATATTTGAAATGAGTGCCATGGGGGAACTCAATTTCTTTATGGGAATTCAAGTGAAGCAAGTTGAAGATGGCATCTTCATAAGTCACTCAAAGAATGTTCAAGAGATACTCAAGAGGTTCAACATAACTGATTGTAATATTGCTATAACACCCATAGCTAGAAACCACTCCCTTGGACCTGATCATGAGGGGGAGTGTGTAGATGAACCCTTATACAAGGCTATGATTGGGTCTCTTATGTATCTTATAGCTAGTAGGCCTGATATTATGTTTGCTACTTGCATCTGTGCAAGATATCAAGCCAACCCTAAGATGTCTCACCTTATCACTGTCAAAAGGATTTTAAGATACCTTAAAGGTGCTTCAACACTTGGTCTATGGTATCCTAAGAATCCGGATTTCAATATGTATGCTTATAAAGATAGTGATTATGTTGGTTGCAACATGGCTACAAAGTCTACATTTGAGGGATGTCAGTTTCTTGGTGGAAGGGTTGTCTCATGGCAATGCAAGAAACAATCATGTGTCTCTGCATCAACTGCTAAAGCTGAATACACTGCTACTGCAAGCTGTTGTGATCAAGTTCTTTGGATTCAGAATCAGATGCTAGAGAATGGGTTAAACTTCAAGGAGACTCCCAATCATATATACAACAATAGTGCTATCTCAATCATCGAGAGTCATGTGCAAGACTCAAGGACCAAACACATCAACATCAGGTCTCATTAAAAAGAGATAACTATGAAAAGGGATTAATTAAACTAGTCAAAGTTGACACAAATGAATAATATGCTGATCTATTTACAAAGGCTTTTGATGAATAGAGATTTAAATATCTAATATTAGCTATTGGGATGATCAACTTTGAGTAGGTTTTTCTTAAAACTAATTCTTATTATTTCTTAAAATATGTGTGTCCTAAGTTGTCTAGTTCATCACTTTCATAAGCTCTTGTTTTCGTTGGATAAAACTTTTTGAAGACTTTCCTTAGAATTATGATAATTTTGATCCTTCGGAAGTTATGTTTTTCACTTCGGAAAAAACTTATGCCTTTAAAACAACTAACTGCCCAAGTATTTTACCTTCGGAAGAAATTTCTGAAATATCATCCGAAGCTTAAAATCTTCTTTAGCACTTATATGTTTTCAAGGACAATCTTCTTCATAAGCAAATTAACTCTCGGAAGTTTTGTTCCTTTAAAAAAAACTCTCAAGTCTTGATTTTCTTCCGAAGTCAAAATTCTCAGAATCCTTAGGAAATTCTTCCGAAGTCATTTTAGCTTCGGCAGCATTTTCATTAAAACATCTGAAGATAATTACCTTCGGAAGCTTTTTGATTTCCATGAAAACTACTTTTTGAGCAAAAGTAAACTACTTTTTTAGAGGTTGGACTGACATATAGATTTAAAAGTTTATCCTCTTTCGTTAAAGTTTATCTGAAATCCTTTTCACATATAAGCCCAACAGTTTCCCCCTCTTTCTATTATCTGCTTCTTTCCTCCAAACCTAAAACCTTAAATTTCTCTCTAAAATCACTGTCTCTCATCTGTCTTCATCCTTAAGCTCTCTCAAAATGGCCAACCCTCATCACAGAAATGACCCGAACTTTGCCATGCAGTTACACAGGCAACATAATCAAGTTGCTCTATTAAGCTCTTAGAAAGATCCTCATTTCTCAGAGATTTGCCGTTTCTTAACTCTATTGAGCTATTTCACCTCTCTAACCATTGATCTACCTCTTTATGAGGATCAACTACTGGAATTCTAGAAGACCTGCCAAGAGGTCGTAATGGATGGGGAGAAGGCATGTCTGCCACAATGCAGGGAAGAACAGTCTTCATCACTCCGGCCATCATCAACATGCATCTTCAGCTGGATGATAAAAGAAGGTGAGGTGTTCTTTCCAAAAGAAGTTGTTAACCAGTCCTTCGTGTACACAGGCTTTGAGGGAGATTACTCTGTTAAGACCTCCAGGAAAGGGAATGTCTCATCCCAATGGAAATTGCTGCTCCATGTGGTTATCGATAGCTTATCAAACAAGCATGGTGGATGGGACCAGATTCCTTACGATCTCTCCTTCATTGTCTATAGGATGGTTCAGGGGGTCAAGTTCAGATACTCTCAATTGGTATATACATATTTGCTTGCTAACTTGGACTCCTTAGAGTACTACATGTTCCCTAGACATGTTCAGTACATTCTTAACTGTAAACTGGGCTCACTGTTAAGGGGAACAGGTAATATTCTTAAATTGGGATAGATGATGCTCGACATCTTCAAAATCTTGAGAAAGCCCACTATTGGCTTCTTTGGGGTAGAAACAACCCTTGTTCCAAAAATATTAGAGCCCATTACTCATGGTGACAACCTAGCAGCACCAGCTAGTGTTGAACCCACATCTTCTACTTCCCAACCACCTCAATAGCCACAAATCACCCTCACCTACCAAAGAAAATCCAAAGGAACTCCTACTCAGACTATTTAGTCTGTAGAGGCCCCATGCACTCACCCACGCAAGAAGAAGTGGACACTAGAGCTCCCACTTCTCCTGAGAAGCAGACCACTCCCATCTCTTCAAGGATCAGTGCTGAGGTTTCACATGCTCAGCCTGATGAGCTCATAAGCCCAAAAGCCTTAAGCCATCACTTTGAGTCTCAACACTCAAGTGATTAACCTTCAGGGGACAGTTACCATCCCCAACCTTTGGACTTAAATCAACCTATCCCCAACCTTGACTTCTATACTGATGAAGATCTAGTTTCAGTGAGTACCATTATTCTCTCTTCTTTTCCCCAACTCAAAGAGAGATGAGTGCTTCTGAGGCTCCTATTTCTAGCCCACATCAGTTACCTACTACTGAGGTGGACACTCCTAAACCTATTCAGGATGTCTATATGGAAGAGGCTCTCACTTTTGAAAGTGATTACATCATTAAGAGCTCAACCATTTCAACTCAGCCCACTGACACCTCAACTGAGGTTGCTAGTGAGTAGAGGAAATCCACCAGCCAAGAACCTGAAGCCGGTGGCGAGAGAGAGGACTCTCGTCCAATCATCTCATCCCCTAATGATTCTTCTAATGAAGATGTGGGGAATTTAAGACTAAAGGTGCAAAAAATGTCTCAAACATGCACCTATTTAGTCTCCAAGGTCAGTCACCTTGAATCTCAAGCGACTACCTTGCAAAACAAGGTCAATGACCAGCAACTTGAGATTTCTTATCTTAAGGACCAACTAGCTCGGAGACCTTTAAGAGGAGCTCAACCAGGAACACAAGAATCTATGGATGTGATTGACCTAACTCCTAGCTCACCTATTGTAACACCCGGATATTTTTAAAGTCAAAGAAAGAAGAATAAAGTGAAGAAAAAGAAAGAAAATATATTTTACCCAAGTCTAGTGGTTAAAAGTGACAAAAAGGACAAAATCTTTGAAAAGTTGGTGATAAAGGTGGCATGGCCGCCCATCACACTCTTTACACACAAATCCTCAAACATTTTAGAGAGAAAGAAGGAGAGTAGAAACTCTTAGGTCTTGTAGAATAACAAGCTGAAAAAATCAAATTTAAGGTAAGAATTCATGGTATTATGATGTTCTTGACTAGTCTTATCCTCGGGTTTATGCTTATGTGTGTTTATATGTGTTCGGGTATGTTTTTGGTGGGTTTCTAGGTGGTAACTCAATTGAAAATAAGTTTGGAAGAAGCCATACTCAAGAGCTACAAAGGTGAGTTCCAGAACCCCTCTTTTACTTATTTTAACTGATTTTTGGGGGCTAGAAATGCATGAACTTATGTTTTTATAAAACTAGGTTTTATACCCATATGAAGGAATCTGTGTATGCTGTGATTATGATGTGATGTTAGGCTATGTTCATGTTTGATGATGTTATGGTTGTGTTCCTAAGGCTTGGAGTGTAAGATTTAAGCTTAGAACATGATAGATAGTGTTTGGGAACTGAAATATGATTTTTAGGGCTCAAATGTCTAAGTTTTAGAATCTGCCAAAGTGTTCAAAAGAAATGCGGCTGGAAAGTTAATGCAGATGAGCATTTACCACTAAGTAAGTCAATGCGGATGGAAGGTCAATGCGGATGGAAAGTCAATGCACATGGAAAATCAATGCGGATGGAAAGTCAATGCGGATGGAAAGTCAATGCGGATGGAAATTCAATGCGGATGGAAATGTCTAAGTGTGAGCAAATGCGGATGAGCATTGACAAATGCGAATGAGTAAAGTCAATGCGGATGAGAAAGTCTAAGTGTGAGCAAATGCGGATGAGGAAATGCGGATGAGCATTGACAAATACGGATGAGTAAAGTCAATGCGGATGAGAAAGTCTAAGTGTGAGCAAATATGGATGAGTAAAGTCAATGCGGATGAGAAAGTCTAAGTGTGAGCAAATACGGATGAGGAAATGCGGATGAGCATTGACAAATGCAGACGAGTAAAGTCAATGCGGATGAACAAAAAGGCAAATGCGGATGAACAAAAAGGCAAATGCGGATGAACACTTAGAATATTTTCTAACTTTTTGGGGAAAAAGTGAAATTTAGGCTTTGACTTGGGTGGTTCCCAGGGGCTATGTAAGTTGACTTTTTGAGGTCATAGATGATATGATGGGATGTATGATATGATTTGATTGATTCTTATGCATGATGGTATGTATGATGCATGCATGTATGTATGATGCCCTATATGATGATGTTGATTGTGCATGTTGTGTTCCTAATTATGGATGATTATTTTCCCTTGGCTTTACGTTGAATGTTAATGAATGAAATGGAAGTATTATGTAACGTAAAGTGGAAAATAATGAAAAGAGGAACATGATGAATGAATGCATGCATTAATGAACGATGGAAAGTAATGTAAGTCTTGCAAGCCTTGTATGTGGGAACACGCCCAATGAAGGGTGTTAGTCCAACGGTGCGTGGGTTAGCTACCCCAGAAGAATGCACACTGGGGTCTTTCTTTGTGATTGACCATTTGTGTATAACCTTCATCGTTTACCCTAGATACTATGGCCAGGCTGATGTGCGCCATGACGGGGGGTCTATGATAGACCCCGGCCCAGTATCCGCTTTATGCGTGACGGTGGGTATAGCATATGACAATGGTACGCCTAAATGTACCCTTAGGTATTGTGGCCAGGCTGTTGTGCGCCATGACGGGAGTTCTATGATAGACCCCGGCCCAGTACCTGCTTTATGCATGATGGTGGGGTAAAGTTCATGGCTTTTGATGGAATGAAAAGAAGTAATGATGAACGTATGAATGAAAGTAAGAAAGCATGAATTAATGAAAGTTAATGAACGAATGATGAAGATAATAATGATATTATTTATGTGTACGTATGATGTATGATCACATGAAATGTAAAGAACGGTTTAATGAAAGTAAAGTATGTTTTATAATAATACTAGAACTCACTCAGTAACACTGACTTTTTATGCATGTTTCCACTTGGCAGGTGAGTATTGCTGGGTATGGCACGAGGCAGCTACTTGGAATTTTGGATGGCATTCTTTTGTTAATGTTTTTGCATTGTTATGCAAACAAATGTAATGAATGATTGTATTAACTTGCAAAAGCATTTTCAATGAAATGAAAAATCATTTTAATGTTCCGCTGCGATGTTTTATGAAAATTAGATGTAATTATATATTTTATGAGCAATGATGGACCGGCTGAGAGCGTCCGGGAATGGGGCCTTCACCTATGCAAGTGGGCGATGCTACAAAAAAGGGGGAGAAAGTCATTACAATCATAGAACCTGGGAGTTCTTTAGAGAGAGTGGACATTGAGGACTCACCATCCTCATTTGCAATTGTGCATTCTCAGCAACTTCCTCAAGTTCACATTGATGTGGACTACATAGACTCCTTCATACAGAGTCTGTTTGAAGAAGGGATACCAAGGGCTATGTCACCTCCACCATCTTCAAAGAATATCATTGGGTGGAGGTATGACAGCAACAAAAGAGCCCTAATCATCATTAGAGTTCAAGGGCAGCAAGAGATCTTCAACTTTCAGACCTTTAACTTCTATGAAGGTCTGGATTTAGTCAACAGGACATTTTTCAATCCAAGCCAATCAAGACAAGCTGACAAGTTGGCTCAAAGAATCCAAGACCGGATCACTGCAGAGTTCAGCTTTAGAAGAAGACTAAGGCAATCACGCAATGTCATCGGTCAACTGGATGTTGAGGAAAACCCTAATATTAGTTTCATAGGGGAAACCTTGACTGAAGGCCCAGTGACAGAACCTGAGAGCCCTGTCTTATCACCAACAATAGTTGTAGAGATCAATACCGTTTTTGAGACTCCTGCTAGTGAAGGTGCTTCTCAACCTCTCTCTAGCCAGAGCTTAGAAGCTACACCAAGCAATGAATGCCAAAGCTCTCTCCATCTTTAGTCACAAAGGTCTATGAGTGACAAAGGGAAAAGAAAAATGACTTCTAAGCAGATTAAGGAGGAGAAGAGAGAGAGGAAAAGGAAGCTAAGGGGAGAAAGTTCCTCTTCTGAGTCTGCTAGACTCATAGAGTCTGCTATCAGGGCTGCCCCCAGACCAGATACTCAGAATGATGAGTTAAGGGTAGTCAGGATAAACTACCTACAGACAAGGAACTATGACATAGACAATGTCATTTCTCTCCCCTTTGAGGAACTGAATGAACTGGTTGACTTGGAAGGTCAAAAGAGAAGAAAGAGGTAGAAGATGCAGAGCTACTGGTACAAATCAAAGAAGATAGAAGAAAGAAAAGATTGTACAAGCATGTGCCTACGCTCTCCCCAGTTCAAGAAAGTCATGCACATGA
Source organism: Flaveria trinervia (assembly GCA_025506515.1). Lineage (NCBI taxonomy): Eukaryota > Viridiplantae > Streptophyta > Magnoliopsida > Asterales > Asteraceae > Flaveria > Flaveria trinervia. Next base: position 26,485,566 of record CM046442.1, on the reverse strand, counting down.
GGATGTGATTCAACAAGAACCTTAGGTAGACAGAAAAGAAGAAAGGATCAAGATGCTCAACTACCTGAGTGCCACAGGCCTCTATCAGGCAGATGCACTTCTTCCATTATCCTATGACTATGTTGAGTATGAGTATTGAAAACAACTTGAACTTGAGATAGTCAAGGAAAGAAAGACAACCAAAAGAAAGCTAAGGGAAGAAGCTTCTAAGTCAAGAGCCATCATCAACAAAAACATGAAGAAATCTGCAGACAGGCAGAGGATGATAAGCTTCTTGAAGATGTATGGATTCTCCGGAAGGAGACTAGGTCCCATGTCTCTATCCACTATGGATGAGCATATCAGGGTGATCAAGCAGAAGATAAAGAGTGGAGAGCTGGTTGACTTACATTCTCCTCCAAGTCAAGCTCCACCTGAAGTGGAGGTTAAGGTTGAACAACCAGCGACAAAACAACCTGGACCTCTTGCTGAACCTCAGCAAGCTTCATCTTCTTATCCACAGCAGGGTCAACCTCCCTCTCATTCTAAACCTATGAGAGTGGAAGACCCAACTGAGAAAGATAATGAAGATCAATCAGGTACTGTCGGCCAGTCTTCTTAGTTAAAAGTGATAAAGAGAAAGAAAAGGATGGCTTCAAAGCCAAAGTCAAAGAAGAAGAAGGCTGCATCCTTTTCTGAACCTCAGGATGAGTTAGAACATCCTGAGGATGTGCAGCCAAAGGATGCTCTATCATCTCCTATTCCAATAGCTCCTCTAGCATCAGAAAGACCCATCCTGTCCTGGACATACACTACAAATCCAGAAAGGTGGCATGTCATTAGAGATCATGGCATTGAGAATGTCTACACATGGCAAGACATGTTCAATCTGCCTCTGCATGATCTCTTTGACATGAGAAGACACTTTGATAGTCTGAAGGATCCTCATCATCTTATGAAGAAAGGGCTGGTTATTATCCTGATGAGGACTGTTGATATCTGAAGTCTTTAAGTGTTTTGGTAGAATCAGCCTAGGGGGAGTTTGTAAAGATTACTTAAAGAGGCTGAAGCAACCAAAGTCTTTCTGCATGCATTGTGCACAAGTACTGTAGAAGAATGCTTCGAAAGTTTCACACAAGCAACAGAAATATTCTAAGTGTGAAATCTTCCAAAGCCAAGACCAATATCTTCCCAAGCCAAAAGATGAAGTCTTTCGAAGCTTCAGAGATAAAGTCTTCCAAAGCTCAACTCTTGAAGACAGATTTCTACCAAAGACTTTTAACAACATGCCTTATCTGATGTACTTTTCCATAAAGTTGGACCCCTTTCAGCTACAACTCTGTAATGTCACCAACTTACATTTGTTAGTGAAAAGGTCCATGCTTTTGGTAACTGTACGTTGAGGTCTTGAGTTTGTAAACTTTCTACTTCATGTACTTTATCCTTTTAGTAATAGATAAGGATGTGAGCTATGGCATGTCATAGTCACAAAGTCAAAAGGCAATCTGCCTTTTGACTCTACAATTGATTTTGTTTTGTGTCTATTCAATTGTATCCCGTTGGCTTTCATAGTGTGGCTGGCTGTAGGATGTAGTATAAGTAGTTCTTGTAACTTTATTTTATGCTTTGTAACACTTGTAATAGAACATTGAGAAAGCAATATACTGCAACCTTGAAAACCATCTCATTGTGTATCTTGCTCTTGTGTTCTGTCTCTTAATTACTTGTGTTCTTAGTATCTTTACTTGTGGTTAATCCAGTTCACTTTTTGATTAAGTTAAGTTAATCTCCTCTTTGTTTTGTTATGTTGTAAGTGACCACCCTTCAACAGTCCTGCAATTATACTCGTACCAAGGGAGCCAACAACTTTATTCCTTAGTCTCTTCTCTTTCCTGTCGATGATGGCCACCGGTTGCACCATGTAATTCAAGTGTTCATCTACCTCAATATCCTCAAGTGGTACCGCCATATCCTCATCAGCTAAGCACTTCCTCAGATGAGATGCATTAAATGTTGGATGAATCCCACTTAGCTCATTAGGTACATCCAACCTATAGTCCATCTCTCCTACTCGAGTAATGATTCAGAAAGGCCCTATGTACCTCGAGCTCAACTTGCCTCGCTTTCTATACCGACTCATACCCTTCAAAGTGAAACATTTAGCATAACTTTATCTCCCACCTTGAATTCAATCGGTCTACGTCTATTATTGGCATATGACCTTTGTCTATCTTTGCCTACCTTCATAAAAGCCTTGATCTTTACCAATTTTCAATCGTAGCCTCAATCACTTCCATGCTCCCTAAATCCTGCTGACAATATCACCCCAACATACAAGAGTTCTTCACCTCCTACCACATAGCATCCTGAAGCGTAGGGTGGCATGATAACCATTGTTGTATGAGAATTCAGCTATCGGTAAGTGTTTGTACCAACTTCCTCCGAAGTCAATGATGCATGCCTGAAGTATACCTTCTAGAGTTGAATGGTTTGGATCTAAACTGAGTATCATGGTCACATACAATAGACACCTATTCACCATGACGAGTCACGATCTCCTTGATGAATAGATCTGCTAACCTCTCAGATGAATACGTTTCATGGATCGGTAAGAAGTGATCACTCTTTGTTAGGTGGTCGACTATCACCCATATGGCATCATACCCCCTTGTTGTTCGTGGCAGCTTCATAATAAAGTCCAAGGTGATATGCTCCCACTTTCACTTGGGTATATCCAAAGGTTGGATCTTCCCGTATGGATTCTGATGCTCAGCCTTCGCTTGTAAGCAAGTAAGCACTTACTCACATACTCCGCTACCTCACGCTTCATACCAGGCCACTAATAATCTTTATTCATATCATGATTCATCTTTGTAGTGTCGAGATGAATGGAGTATCGAGTCTTATGAGCTTCATCCATGATCTTTCAACATAAATCCCCATGATGAGGAATCCACAGTCACCCATATCGAGTTCTAATACCAAGAGTGTTTTCAGCTAACTCCATGACTAGACCTCTCATTCATTCAGAGTTAATGTGATTTTCTTTTAGCCCTTCGTCCTGAAACTCTGACCTGCTTCATCACATCGGATGTCATAACCAATTGATAAGCCTTCACCCAGATCAGTCAGGTCTCTCCATTCAGCTAAAGGCATCCACCATTACGTTGGCCTTGGCAGGATGGTAATGGATCTCATAATCATAATCCTTTATAAGTTCCAACCATCACCTTTGTATCATGTTTAGTGCCCTTTGCTCGAAGAAGTACTTCAAGTTTTTGTGGTCGGTAAAGATAGTGCACTTCGTACCATATAAGTAGTGCCAACAAATCTTTAACGCAAAGACCACATCCACTAACTCCAAATCATGAGTTGGGTAATTAACCTCATGAACCTTCAATTATCGGGATGCATAAGCTATAACCTTTCCTCGCTGCATCAACACGTAACCCAACCCTGAATAAGAAGCATCTGAATAAAATGCCAAATCTTTGCTTTCTTCGGGTAATGACAAGACTAGGGCTTGCATCAACCTCACCTATAGCTCCTCAAAAGCCTTCTCTTGTTCTTCACCCATACAAACTTCACATCCTTACAGGTTAGCTTGGTCAATGGAAAAGCTATTTTTGACAAGTCTTAAATAAATCTCCTGTAATATCCTGTGAATCCCAAGTAACTACGAATCGTAGATGGCGTCTTTGGAGAATTCCATTGCATCACAACCTTCACTTTAACCGATTCGACCATAATCCCTACAGGATTCACATCGTTACCCAAAAATTGAACATCGTGCAACCAGAACACACACTTGGAGAATTTGCCATACAACTTCTCCTTTTTAAGTGTCTCTAACACTTCCTGAATGTGGTCGACATGCTCCTCCTCACTCTTTGAATTAATTAGTATGTCATTAATAAATACAATCATGGATGTATACAACATCGGCCAACACACTCGATTCATCAAATTGATAAAAGCAATTGGCGTGTTGGTTAAACGAAAAAACATAATGAGAATATCAAAGTGTCAACAATGTTTGTGAAAAGTTGTTTTAGGAATATCTTGCTCTTTCACCTTGAGCTGATGATAACCCGATCGAAGATATATTCTCGAAAACCAACTAGAACCTTGGAGCTGATCAAACAAATCGTCGACTCAGGGTAAGGGATATTGGTTCTTCACCGTCAACTTGTTTAACTCACGGTAGTCAATGCACATCCTCATACTACCATCCTACATCCTGACAAACCCCAAGGGAGAGATACTCGGTCGAATACACCCCTTGTCGAGAAAGTTTTGCAACTGAACCCTCAGTTCCTTCATCTCCTATGGAGCCGATCGATACGGTGCCCTGGCAATCGGTTGAGCACCCGGTATCAAGTCAATCTGAAACTCGATTCCATGGTCTTGTGGCAAACCTGGTTAATCTTCTGGAAACACTTCTAGAAATTCTTAAACAAGTGATACGTGAGACAGTTGTGGTGTTGACGTGTCCACATCCTTCACGTAGTCCATGTGGGCTTCACATCCACGTCTCATATAGTTCCCCCCACCGCCATCCAAATTACCTTCAGAACCGTAGTAACTCGATCACTATAGATCGTCACGAACCCCCATTAGACACTGTCAATCGGATCATCTTCTTGCAACACAAAATATTCGCCTCATAGGCTGCTAAGCAGTCCATCCCTAAGGCTACATCAAACCCTCCTAAGGTCATCACAAATAGCCTAGTAGGAGACATATGAGTTTCTAGCTCTATGTCATAACCTTCAATCAGATTAGAAATCCTAGTAGGCTTACCTATGGTAGTTTCTACATCGATGGACTCATCAATACTTCTACTTCTAACAGGCAAATTGCACGAAAAACAGCAAAAATAAACTCCTACTAGCACTAGAATCAAAAAACACAGAAGCAAGAGTTTGGTTTACTAGAAACATACCTGACACAATATCGTGGTCCGTCCTAGCCTCTCATGGGTCATCATGAAAGCTCTGGCGCTTGCTCTCTGCCCTTCATTTCAATTGTAAGATCCAACCCAGGGAGAGTATTGAATATCATGTATAGGTTAGACTCACCTTAGTTTAAATTTTGTTTATATTCTATTGTAATAGGTTTAATGTTAATTTACTTTTGTATGTTGCTTATTTTGTTTAGTTTTGCTGCCTAGTGAAACTATGAGCAAAACTACAGTATTGCTCATAGTTAGCTGTTTAGTTCACCCGGCGAAACGTTTGTCTCTGCCAACCAAAACTAAAGTTTCGGCAGCATAGTTTCGCTGATAGCGAAACTATCAGTGAAACTATGACTTCTAGATATAGTTTTGATCTTGCTCATTGTTGAGCATCCTTGCAAAACCCTAATCGAATATTTATGTAGCAAGAGATGATTCTAAGCTGTTACTTTACAAAAATATATTGAACTCCGTTTCCATTGATTGTATTGGATCTGTATTGATTATATTTGAATACATTGTGGTGGTAATATTCATCTCCATCTTTGTTGTTTGTCTATTGTTTCTAATATTGAACCATTGAATATATCAATTGTACTGAAATTAGATCAAATGGACCAACACTACATTAGCATCCAAATCTTCTAAAAGCACATAAATCAAATAACATACGCATATAATACCGGTTAACATTAAAGAAAATACCTTATGACACATAGCTACTTGGGCTAGCATCCTTCCATTTCTTCCCACTCTCAGTTTTAATTTAGGTTTTTAAAATATTTTACGCATTTCTCTTAAACTTTGGCTCTAATACCAGCTTGTAAGGCCCCGTTTCCGAACGCTTACCGTCAGACAATCATCGCACATAACATTTTTAAAATATATTACAATTCCTTAGAACATTGCAGCGGAATAATTTAACACAACCATTTCATATATTAATAATTGTTTTTACTAAATAAAAAAACATTGTTAATCTTGACAAAACATCGTTCGATTGCATTACAACATATAAAATATTATTATAACACAAAATGGATGTCATCCAAAAATTTTCCATGTAGCTTCACCCTGTACATCCTCAGTAACAATTATCTGCCAACTAAAAATGCATAAAAGTCAGCAATACCGAGTGAGTTCTAATTTTATAATAAAAATACATAACTATCGTTTAAAACCTTTCATTACTTCAATCCGTGATCATACATCATACGCACACATATATAATGATCGTTATTATCTACCATCATCATTCATTTCCGTACGCTTCATTCATTCATCATTGTCTTTCACTTCCATCTGCACCAATGCCCTGTGTTATACCCCGAACATTATGCATGAAGCTGACTCTAGTACCTGGGGCAAGCGACAAAGATCTCATACATTTGGTCAATGACAAGGATTAGACCCCTATGTGCTTCCTCCTGGGTCAGCTAAACCGCATATAGTTGAGCTAACACCCTTCATTGGGTATGAACCTCCTTATGTTTTGCTTGCATGACTTTTCATTCATTCTTTCTTTCTTTACGTTCCACTTTTTATTATCGTTAATTTTCACTTTCATTACATAATACTTTACGTTCATTAACATAATCACACCACGTAAATCCAAGAATAATACGTAATAGGGAACATAAAGAAACATATCATAAACATGCATAACATTATCATACATCTTCATACAACCTCATATATCATCCCTAGAAACATTCCAAGTCATAGCCTAAAAATCCCTTTTCCAAAAATTTAGAATATTTTCAAAGTCCTTTAGGCGCATGGGACTATGCAGGCGCATGGCCTCCTTGGCGCATGGGAACACTTAGGCGCATGGGGAAAATTTTGTGCACGTGGGCAGGTTTTAGGATCATGGGAACTATACAGGTGCATGGCCCACACTTGGGCGCTTGGGTAACTTTCTAGGTGCACAGGCACTATGCACGTGCATGGGCCTGACTTAGGTGCATGGGCACTTAGGCACTTAAGCAACTTAGGCACATAGCAATACTTAGGTGCCTGAACAAAATACTAGGCACATGGACACTATTGGGGCGCATGAACTTTCTGCTCAAAAGCATCTGCTTTCTAACTAACATCATCTTTAGTTCCCAGTTCATCATTATAACCTATTTCAAGCCTAGATCTAACATACTAAGCACCATAAACAAGCATAAATCATGATCATAACCAAAATCTTCCCAAATCATAAACCCACCCAATAGGGCACACACATACATACGTGTACACACCCAACTTAAATAAAAACATTAAAACATGCATTTCCAACCCCAAAACAAGTTAAACATTTAAAAATGGGGATCTAGAATCACCTCTTGCGACTTTCGAGTAAGACTTCTTCAAACTCGAATGCTCTACAAGTTCAAACACCAAGACGAACCAAAACACACAACCGAACACGTAAAAACACATAAGCACGTACCCAAGGCTGAAAATCAGCCTAGAACAACCCAAAACACAAGAAACAAACCTGAAATCCTATCTTCTCTTCTTCTTTTCACTAAAACCCGAGAGTATTATCTACTTTCTCTCTTTAGAAAAATCGATTAATGGTGATGTGCAGAAGTGTAGGCGGCCATGCTTCTTTTCGAACAAAATAATACTAAAGTTTGCCTCTTGCACAACTTTAACCCCTCAAGTCGGGTTATTTTGATTTTCATTCTATATATTCACTTTTCTTTTCTTTTAAAATTTTCGGGTGTTACAGTCTTTAGAATGGCAGGAGAAAGTTGTAAGCTTTTTGTCTAAAGGTGATCAGAGAAAGCATGTATTCCCTGTCTTTAGAAAATATTAATCTTCATTATTTTTTATTCAAAAGACTACATCTTTGGCTTCAGACAACTTTACACATAGAATATTTTCTCTACGATTTATAAAACTTTAAAAGTAAATCTACTCTGCATTTCATGCATCCATGCTGGAAGCTCTTTGTTAGCATAGGTTGTATCCCCGTAAAGTATAACCATTACAAAATGGTTGTGGTTTTTGGCCTCCAAATTCCACACCAGAGCCACCAAACGTCATCGTTGTTTGCGATTCTCCAACCACATGTTATAACTTGTCAACTTCTCACCATAGCCAGAGCTGTACCTTTCCTCTATATATCTTTATTCTCCAATTCTTGTTCCTTCTCTTGCATCACTTTGTTAAAATGAAAGTGCATATCGGAATATCATATGTACATGACATGTGTACATAAAAGAAAGAGAGCTTCCTATCTATTACCACCACACTTTAACGCATGCATAACTGTCTTTGCTATGGTAAATGCAAGTACACTACTATTCATGAACTTCTCTTGGAAATAGATGATAATCTATAAATGATGTGTATATATATAACGAGTTTCTTAACCCACGTTATGCGGTGGGAGTTTGGTCATTTTTGACACACTCCTGGACCGCATGTAACATTTGCGGATCATTTATGAAATTAATTACACAATTTTCCCCGGTGACATTAACATACTTATGCGTATAAAAGAAGTGGCGAAAGGCGCATTTACAAAGCACATAACCAACATAGTTAAACATTTAAAGATAGGCATCCAAAGTTGAATACGTTGGGTTATGAACAGGTGTACCTAGTTTATGTGCTTAAATGTAAAGGTACTTCATGTCTTACATATCTATAATTTGACAAAGTAATGAAATATGATATATGATTTGATGTTTATTTAACTTTAATTCATATATATAAACTTCTTATATAGGTTTGAGGTTGTTGTACATAGTTCTTAGTCAATAATGATTGAGTATTATGTTCAACCTAGTCGGATGAGTATTCATGCTAATGGTCCATACTTTTGGACCATACGCACGAATACATATGTTTATGGACCAGTTGCACGACTGAACCAAGATACTGGATCAGTCGTATGATTGAGACATAAGATTGACGCAATCACACAACTGAACCTTCAGTTGTGCGTATGGATCAATCGCTTGATTCAGTCGCATGATTGAACCATGCTAATGGTTCAATCGTACGAATGGAAGCCACTAACCTATAAATACTACCTAATTCGTGGAAAAATAAAGAGATATTACGCATACACATAAACCCTAGCCATCCAGAACGTCCTAAATAGCCTGTCCAAGTTCCTAGTTCAATCCTGATCGATTCTTACTCGTTCTTAATGTTTTAGTTCAATCTTATATCGATCGGGTAACTGTTCTCACAGATTGGATCGTCAATCAAATAGGATTCCGCACTATTTGATCAGGTATAAATGCAGAATCAGTTAGTACTCCGTACCTACACAGTCCCCTAACAAGTGGTATCAGAGTTTTGGCTCTTGATTTTGCTTTTGATTCAATTAGGTTTGGTGTCAAAACCTACATTATAATCAAAAGACTAACCACGTTTACTTCAACAGGTTTTTTCGACGTTTTCAGGCATTAATGTTTTGATTTTTCATTATACGGCAGATTAGGGTTCTTAGAATTATCGTATTTTGTGTCAAAGTATCAACATCTTTGATTTTGCAAAAACACTAGCCTTCAGTCGCATGACTAGCTCATTCGTACGACTGAACTCATTTGTTCACTCCATTCTTGCAACTGGACTCAGTCGCATTGCTCATTCGCATGAGTGAACAACTTCAGTCATTTGACTCCTTTCGATTTGTTCGTACGCACGGCTGAATCCAATCGCACGATTGAATTCATTCGCACTCTTCATTCGCACGAGTGATCCATACTCATAGTTCATTCGCATGAGTGATCTATACTTATTGTCCATTCACACGATTGAAACTTTCCTGCTCTCCAAGTACTAAATTTATAGAAATGGAAGATCAGTTTGTTGTGTTTATTGCAGGAAAGGACTCATGCATCCAGAACCTGCTGCTTCTAGAGAATGAGATGGGTAATCACAATATACTGCCAAAACTGTTAACGTTAGACGAATATCCTCAGTGGAAACATCGGTTTGAGATTTACCTAGATGGAGTAGGTCCCAATCTTTGGATTTCTATAGAGACTGGTTACACGGTACCTGTCAGTGCAAATGGAGTCAAATTGACTTTGAGTGGAATGAGCGAGGCTCAGAAGATACTCTTTAATGCTGAGAAGAAAGTTTATGCCGTGTTGACGTAGTCAATATCGAAAGACATCTTTCATCAGTTTTCTGAGAACAAGAAGGCCAAAAAGCTATGGGAGGCATTAGAGAAGAGATATGATGGAAACACGACGTTAAAGGCACTGAAGGCTAAGGCTCTCAAGAAGGAGTTTGATAACTTCTCTTCGATAGGGAATGAGAACTTAGATGATATTATTGATAGATTCTATCATCTAATGAGTGAGCTGCACACTCAGGGCGTAACCACCTCAATGGAATGTGAAGTCGGCTGGATCAGTAGACATCCAAGCGTGTTCTTGACGATTACAAGCTTGTTAAAACATAAGAATCAACACTCTTGGCAAGGGGAGATCGAGCATGATCTCCCCTCTCATCTGGCAGCCCTAGGCCCCCGGGCAGACTCCTCTCAAAAACCTTATCTCTCTACACATTGAAACTGGTATATATAGGCCTCGGCCCATATTAGATGCGACTAGGCCCATTCGTGCGATTGGACCATGCGTATGGTTCAATCGTATTACTGGACCATGCGTATGGTTCAATCGTACGACTGGACCATACTTATGGTTCAGTCTTACGAATGTCCCAATCGCATCTCTCAATCGCACGACTGGGCCATTAGCATGGCTCAGTCGTACGACTGAGTCTCATTCGCATATGCTCCTGCGAATGACCCAGTTTCATGTGTTTACAACATATCAGGTGTATTACATTAAGCCTAGACTATTCGACAAGCGACAGACACACTATATATGACAATATATGCTCCAACATGGAAGACAAAGTTTCAAGCTTTGTTGATGGTTTGCTTGAGAAATGGGACTTATTTGTGTCTAACCTGGGACTGAACGACATTCTTACCACATTAGACATAAATAACTTCATCTTGAAGTTAAGAGAGGAAGAACTGAGAATGAAGTACAAGTCAAAGAAAGGATCCTACGTTCAAAATCCTTCGCTCTAGAACTCAGTTCCCACTCCAACTGGTTCAAGAGCACCACTACAAACAGCATTCGTGTCTACTTTCGCGGCTCTCCCAAACCACTACTTCAGGACCAGAAATGTCTGGGTCATCAGGGACCAAATACATAGTACCTGAAGCCAATACTATGAAGATGAAGACCGAGAATCTCGGTAATATCACAGTGGAAGTTGTAAAGGAGCATATGGATCTTTTAGCAGCAGTGGCTCAATCCTATGATGGTTTAGTTGTTGGGAGGATTGGAAATTGTCGTCTTGCAGATGAAGACTACGAGCAAGTTGATGAGAACGAGCTGGAGAGAATGAATATCATGTTGGCTCTATAAAGTGCAGTTAGAAGAGCTAAAAAGTTTGTCAAGAAGAAGGGGTACAATCTAGTAACCACGAAAGATACGACTTTTGGTTTCGACAAAACCAAAGTCAACTGCTTCAACTGCTTCTGAAAAGGGGCATTTTAAGCGTCAATGTGTGAAGCCCAAGAAAACTGGAAATGGTAACCCGTTTCCTACTTTCAACCGTCAAGAAAGAAACATGGTTGGAACTAGTTCATCAAGTAAAGAGACAAAGGCACTAACTACTCAAGGTGATGAAGGACAAGACTGGTCCTACCGATTTGTTTCTCCTGGAGAATCAAATATTGCCTTTGTCGAAGCATTGGATGATGGGTCTGCCAGTGAAGGTGAGATTGCAGCTGAGCAAGCGATGTCAGACACAAAAAAAGTTGTGAATGTGGTAAATCACTTGGTTGAGGAAGAGCTCAGAGCAACAAGCTCAGAATCTCCAGCAATAGAAGAGTCTAACTCTGCTTTGATGGCTGATTCAACTGACTCCTCAAAGGTAAGTTCTTTAGATCACTTTTTGCAAAACATGCTTGTTTTGAATGTGAAAATCTTAGGGAAAGCATTGATTGGAAATTTTCTAGGTTATTAGAATACAATGATAACTTAGTAAATGACTTACAACTCTGCACTGAAGCTAATCGTATATTAAAACAAAATGAGTGCAGTTTTAAAGAACAGATAGAACTTTTGGGTAAACAACTAAGGGAAACTAACGTTGTTGCCTTAAATCAATCTAATGATATAAAGTTTTATTTAAATTCTTTAGAAGAAACCAAAAAGGAGAAAGTAGTTTTGGAAGTCGAGGTTAATTCTTTAGAACAAAAACTGCATAGTTGGGCTAGTTCTTCTCACATAGTTCAAAACTTAGTGCAAGAATGAAATAATCGGGAAGGTTTGGGTTACAAAGTAGTTCTATCACCACATGAAATCCTTTTGAATACAAAATATAGACCTATTAATAACAACCCAGTTAAGGATCATGTGGTATCTACTCCTCTAGTTAGTGATCCTGATTCCACGAGTAAGCCGGTGAAATCGAGCACTAAACAGAAGGAGTCTACTTTGAAATCAAAAGGCAAGATGCCAGTTGAGAATTTGGATGATGCATTTAATTGGGTTAATGTAAGGTCAGGTTTACCAATGTCCATTTCGGAAACCAAAATGACTAAACTAGTTAACCAAAAATGTATAAATCATCAAAGTCCATACAAATTGCAAGTTAAAGATGTTCAAATGTTAAAATAATTAATTTTGTGAACAAGGATGAAACATCTAAAAGAGAAGTAATAAAACCCAACCAGACTCATTTCACATATTCACCAAACTCAACATCTCATAAAAATTTTCTTCAATTTGTAGAAGCGTGATGTTGCTACAGTTGTGGAAAACGGAGACATATCTCTTCTAATTGTCCGTATTATCAGACGCCCTAAAAGAAAATTGAACTTTATGAAATAAGATCTAATACTCCACCTAAGAGTGTTAGTGTACATAAAGTTCAAACAATAAGTCAATCGTCTATTTACCACAAACAGACCTTACACAAAACTAGCTTATGGAAAGAAAACTCAAGTTTAGTGTCTGACAGTGAGGAAAATAAGAAGAAAGATATGCCCACATCCTCTAAAGGAGAATGGGTTGAGTTAATGATGTGTGATTCCTCTGGGTTACCCAAGCCAGTTAATGCTTGGGTCCCAAATCTGAACTAATATGTTTGTTTGAATGTGCATGGTGTCCACTATAGTGCTATCACTAATACGTGGATTATTGATAGTGGGGCATCCAAGCACATGACAGGGAATTCGTGTCTCCTTTTCAATGTCAAACAAATTAAAAGGGGACATGTTTTATTTCCTGGAAATAAGGGAGGTTACATCACAGCTTAATGGCGTGAAAAAGAAAAGTGATATGATTCAAGAAGATGAAAGTTTATAGTCCAGCTAGTTTTTCTTAGTTTAATAGTTATTTTCTTTTATTTTATTTTATTTACCTGTCTATTAAAATCCCAAAACAAAAAGATTTTTGGTTTTAGAATTTTAGGGGGAGAATAGTTTTAGTTTAGTATTTAATTAGTTGCAGTATTTATTACCTAAAAAACCAAGGGGAAGGTAGTTTAGCTGAAGGAAGTGAAATCAAATCTGTAATTTTCATTCAAAGCGTATAGAAAATGATAGTACACACGGAACAAATTGGTTAGGACTTCAAAACTAGTATGCTCAAAATGCGAAATTCAAAGTAGAAGTCTGAGAAGTCTAAGCACAACTAAAGAAAAATGATAGTTAAACTAGTCAGCTACTGAGGTAACATAGAGAAAGTAGACCTACAGGTTACTAGTTCATTATATGATGTGTCGGTAGATCCAACACAATAGATGAGTAGAATCATTGGTGAATTAAAATTCAAACTAAGTTGTTCAACTTGTTGTGGGTTCTCTATCTTATCCCTACTTAACACAATCAACGCATGTCCAATAAAAGGTGACGAGCAAAATAAACGCCACAAATATGTGCGGATGACCATTAATATGAGCAAAAGCACATATAAAAACTACTAAAAGCAATCAAGCTAATGACTATGTTGTTGGTGCGTTGTGTGCAAAAGAAAAATATATGCTCTAACAAGAAGATAGGTTGTGTGCCTATCTACTGTGCGGTGACACTGACTTGAGGATAAGCATAACCTAAATATTCTAGAATTCATTGTTGTTTGTGCCTCTCTACTGTGCGATGACACTGACTTGAGGCTAGGCATCTCTTTGAAAGCTCTTAGAATAGTTTCTTCTTGTTCAATACCCGTAAACCGCTTAAAAAATATCCTGAGGAATGTTGATTACCATATAAGTATGAGATCCACAAATTATTGTTGAAATAATTAAACCTAATTCATCACCAATATAAGTCAAAAATCTATGTATGGATTTAAGTGGACAAACATACTGACAATCATCGTGGGTGCAATGCTTGAAAGTCAAAATCATTGTGTGCATCTTATAGCTCTAGTATGATTTCTTGAAAGTGCTATTGACTCTCAGACAAAACAAGAGTCTAGCATCAAAGTGCATATTAAAAAGGGGTTCCCAAGCGATTCCAATATACTTGTATGATTCCATAATAAATCGTTCTAGAAATGATCAAATTAACTAGAAGTTGTTCTTCCCAAACCCAAAACAACAAAAAATATGTCTTGTTTTTCCTTTAAATTTCAAAGTTGTTTTCTATTTTCTAGTAGTTTGTAGTGTAGACGTTGGACTATTCAACTAGATGAATTTTGGGAATCACTTACTAAAAGGGGTCACGTCTGAGGTGACCAATCTGTTCTTTTCAATTAAAAGGATCAGTTTGAGGTGATCAATCGGTTGCAAACTAAAAGGATCATGTCTGAGGTGATCAAATGGTGTTAAAAGGTCATAATGTTATATCAAAGGTTAAAATTTTAAGTTTTTGAAAGTGTATGAGTTCAAGCTCATAAGTATGAGCCAATCGTACAATTGAATCATAAGGATGAGCCAATCTCACGGTTGAACCATAAGTATGAGCCAGTCACATGATTGGACCATGAGTATGGGACAACCATGCAATTAGACTACTAGAATGTTGGACCAAAAGAACCAATGAGCCGGATCAGAAAAACCTTTAAGTCCCACAGACATCACAACAACTACTGAAGACCACAACAGCTGAAGACAACAGCTGATTACAAAGTCTAAAATCACACAGTCTGAAGACACAAGTGCTGAAGACAAAGTCTGAAGACACAAGTGCTGAAGACAAAGTCTGAAGACACAAATGTTGAAGACAAAGTCTGAAGACACAAGTGCTGAAGACAAAGTCTGAAGACACAAGTGCTGAATACCAAAGTATCAGATGTTGTCACAACAGCTGAAGAGGTCTTCTTCAGTAGTTGTGATGGTTTACCTTTCAGTAGTTTCTTTTTTTCAGTATTTGTAAAACAACTAAAGAGTATGTTCTTCAGTTGTTATTGTTTCAGTAGTTTTATGTTTTTCAGTAGTTGTAGTAACTGATAACACTTAGTATTTCTGTAAGAAGATGTCAGCTGTTTTGACATCTTCAGTAGTTGTGTTTCAGTTGGAATAATTCTGTTAGATGTCACTATCAAGTGACATCAGCAGACGTCACATCTCTTATATAAGAGGTGTCGACCTAATTGTAAGTGTGACATTTCGTTACCACGAAAGCGAATATTGAATGAAATATATCTGCAGAATTCTCTCTATCTATAACCGTTTTTGTTCTTCATTAAATATCTTTTCATTCTTGTGAATTGGCTAATTCAATGTTAGAATTCCGCTGTTATACTCTCTAATCAATCAAACGTAGATCACTGATCCTAACATAGACTGAACCAATCATACGAATGGATGATGGAGTATGAGCCAGTCACAGGACTGAACCCCAATCACACGATTGAAGCATGAGTATGGGTTCAGTCGCATGACTAACATTTAAAAATAGTATAAATAAGGGGTTAGTCGGTTGTAACCCTTACCACCCTTCAAAACTCTCTGAAACCGCTCATACGACTACACTCTCCTCAAATTTTGTTTAACTAGTATTACTGCCTGATATGTTATACTAACATGTTTTCGACCCATCTACAGGTACGTTGCAACTGAAATTCAGCCAAAATGAATGTCTTAATTGCACCTTTAAGGCCTGAAAATGATAAAACCTATAATCGAGACTACTCTTAAGAATAGACCACTTAAATGGACAAAAATGTTGATTTAAGTGAAACTAAGTGCTATTTTGACTCTGTGCAGTCCAAATGAATCTAAACACGAAGTGTAATCTCATATGTTGACAAATATTCAAATCTATTGTGTTCAACAGTGAGATATGCGAATGGACACGCTGATGAACTTCAGTCGTCAAAACTGAGCCAGACAGAAGACTCAATCGCATGAGTGAATCATGCGTGTGGGTTCAGTCGCATGACTGAGGCAACCACATGGCTCATTGTACAACTAAGCTCAGACACAGACTCAATCGTACGACTGAACTCAATCATACGACTGAACTCAGTCGTATAGTTTAGTCGCACAAGTGAATCAGTAGACCAAAATCATTCAAAATACACCTGTTAAGTCTAGCAACCAATCTAATGTATATATTTCTTGTGTTGCAGTAATATGGCTGAAATACGGATGATGAGCACCAAGGACAAAATATGTGCACGTGTAGATGTTTTTTTGAGAATCAAGTACGCCGGAGACATCAATGCCAGCATACTGAACAAGAACAACATGTGCTCCTAGTTCAAGTACTTGGCTCATGTTATCCTAAAGTGCATAGCCTCCAAGCGTGGACGATTTAATGATATGTCTAAGCAAATCCAGAATGCATATGTTGCACTGATGTTAAACCACCCATTCAAGTGCTCTCACATGATCTTCTCTTACTTGATGGAGAGGAAGAAGATGATGTTTTAGACAGAGATGGGAATAATGCTATGCAAATGGGTGGTGGTATGGATGATGAAGATTCTCAAGAAGCTAACCAGGTTATGTCACTTAATGTACAAGACGTTGATGCTTATTGGGTCCAGTGGAAGATATCTCAGGCTTATGAACAACAGATTGATCCACAACAGAGCCAAAAGCTTGCTGAAGAAGTACTAAAGATCCTAGAAGAAGGTGATGATTGTGAAGTTGAAACTAAGCTTCTGGTGCATATGCATTGTGATCATTTCAGCTTAATCAAGTATCTTTTAAGGAACTGATTGAAGATTGTGTGGTGTACACGTCTGGCAAGAGATGAAGACCAAGAAAAGAGGATGTTACATCTGAGCATTATCCAGAGTACGCTGACCATGAAGGCAATGTTATACCTAACTTGGGTGATACTTGTGGTAGTGCTACATTTGAGAAACTGGAGGAGATAGAAAAGGAGAAAGAAAAAGAAGAAAGCACAACCCAAGCTTCGGATGCTAATGTTGATATCAAGAAAGCTGAATAGGCAGCTTGTTTGGCAGAGATGAAAGCCCAACGCGTGCCCCAAAAGCAGAATGCCTACACAAAGCTTTATAGAGTCAAAAGACATCAGAAAGTGTCTGGCAAGATTATAGCGTGGGCTTATTTTGGATATTTGGATGTTATGCTATGAAAAGGGAAAAGGGCATTGAGTACTTCAGATATCCTCATGATCTGAAGACTCTCCCTGGTTTTGAGCTCAACGACTGGCATGCTTAGATCTGTTGTATGCTAATCCAAAGAAGATGTCAGGTTGGTTTGAGGCTGCGTTAAAGAAGGAATACCACACCACGTGGGTAAACTTCAAACCTCAACAACCTAAGAGGTTTATCCATATGTCTGAAGCGGACCCCATATCTGGAAGACCTAAAGTGGTGCTGAAGTGGAGTCCCCCGCGCACAATGTCAAAGATTCCCTTACGGGAAATGCCTCGGGACTTCACTCCACACTTCAAATGGTGATATTATGACTGGCGGACAGGGGAAGCGGTCATAGTTTTATACCGAGATGGAAAAATAGAGACTATTAGTGTATTCGACCCAATGTGGCACACTAACTTTTCGGCTGAAGATGTTTATAAATTATACAAGTGGTCACTATATGACAAGCAGGATATTGTACAAGCTCTACAGTTCTGACATGTGATAAGACTCTGGTTTGCATTTGAAATACATGAAGGAGTCACAAAAGAGGAGAAGTACAAGAAATTTCAAGAACATGTTAAGAATGTTAGATGATAGAGGAAACTAGGTCCAGGGAGGAGTTTGTAGATACATGTGTACCTAGCTTATGTGCTTAAATATAAAAGTCTTTCATGTCATACATATGTGTAATTTGACAAAGTAATGAAATATGATATACGATTTGATGTTTCTTTATCTTTAATTCATATATAAGAACTTCTTATATAGGTTTGAGGTTGTTGTACATAGTTCTTAGTCAACAATGATTGAGTATTATGTTCAACCTAGTCAGATGAGTATTTATGCTAATGGCCCATACTTATGGACCAAATGCATGAATAAATCATGTTTATGGACCAGTCACATGACTTAACCAGGAGACTGGATCAGTCGTATGATTGAGACATAAGATTGACTCAGTCGCACGACTGAACCTTCAGTCATGCATGTGGATCAATCGCATGATTCAGTTGCACAACTGAACCATGCTAATTGTTCAGTCGTACGAATGGAAGCCACCAACTTATAAATACTACCTAATTCATTGAAAAATAAACACTTGAAGAGATATAAGCACACACATAAACCCTAGCCATCCAGAACGTCCTAAACAGCCTGTCCAAGTTCATAGTTCGTTCCTGATCGATTCCTACTCGTTCTTAACGTTTTTGTTCAATCTTATACCGATCGGGTAATCGTTCTCACTGATTGAATCACCAATCAAATAGGATTCCGCAATATTTGATCCGGTATAAACGCAGATTCAGTTAATACTCCGTATGTACACGGTCCCCTAACAAAACCGAAACATACGATAAAAAAACATGTCGAAAGTTACATAAGAGTTTTGGAGTTCTAGAACTAACCACTACAAAATACAACTTCGATATTTTGGTACCTGCATATTACAGTGTAGTTTTCAAAACAAAGTAATTCAAACAAAAGAAATATAAGAAAAGTATTAAACAACCATTATAAAATTTTGTAGGCCGCAAGATTCGAACAAGTGACCATTGATAACCAAAGCCCCTAACGACACAACACAAACTAAACGCTCCAGTTGTAAGTTTGTTTTAGTTCTTGCACGGAAACATAATTTAAACGATAAGAAAACACGTAAAAAGTAAAAGAAAAGATAAAAGAAAGAAAAGCAAATCATTAACGAATAAAAGTTGGCACATGGCGTGCCAACAGGACCACCCACCGACACTTGAAAATGGGTATATACAGAATAG
>CM046442.1:26413801-26461301 GCA_025506515.1 Flaveria trinervia | reverse complement strand
TCTTGATCAGTAGAGAAGATGACCCATGTAAGCTCCAGCCTGGGAAGAAATCTCAGATATTTGTTTGGCAGGGTATGAATGGGAACTCTGTTTTGGGGAACTAGACACAGAGTTGTTATCCCATTCATGAGATTTACTTCCCTATAATGAGTCTGTATGACTCTCGAACATAGGCCTCAAGGAGAACAACTTGTTCCTCCTGAGAGAGTTCTTCTACTCCTCCTTCGAAGAAGAACTCTGGACCATAGTACTCTGATAAGTACTTCATGGTCCTGCCATTTTTCAGCTCCACCGTAGTTACCTCCCTATATACAAATTCATCAGGATGGTTGCCTTCAAGGAGTAACTGGAGCTCATTCTTCTGGATGTCTTCAAGCTTTTTATATAACAACCCCTTCTTAATCATCTTGTTTTCTAGTAAAGCTTGAGGGGTCTTCTTTGCTTGGTGAGCTTTCTTGAATTCATCAATGATTTCCCAAGGTGAGACTACAATGGCCAGCATGATGGTAGAATCTATTGTTTTTCTGACGTGGCCATTGTATCTATGTGGAATAGTTCTTTTATGAATTCTAGAACTCACCCTGGGGTCTGGCCATACTCTCACTCTCTCTTTCTGATACTGAAAAGTGTGTCTGAGAGTGTACAACCTTTGAGCATGCCCTTTCATGGCTTGAATAGAGAATGACTGAGGAAATTCCTTGTCAACCATCTTCAACAGTTGCTCATCGTGCTGTTTCTGCCATTCTTCTTCTTCTATCTTGACTCTGACCATTTCCCTTTGAGAGTCAGGTGTGATCATGGGTTGACTTCGGGGTTTTGGTAGCTTTAGAACAGCAGAGAGTGGCAGACTATCATCTTCATCCTCCTCTTGGGCTTGCTTCTCTTCCTTCTTTTCCTCTGTTCTTTTCCTCTTCTTTTCTTTCACTGCAGTACTCTCCCCTTTTTGGATGCATTGGAGGAAAGGGTTTGTACCGCAGAAAGAGTCTTTTGTACAGCAGCATCAATCAAGGGTTGTAAAGTTGAGGAAAGCCTCTCATCAATGGCTTTAGTCACAATATCAGTGATTATGGGTGTGATGAGAGGGAGGGAATTTTGAAGTACAGCACCTATTTGCTCAGGAGGGTTCTGTTCCTGAGAAATAGGGCCTGAAGTAGAGGCAGGTGGTTGAGTTTGGAGTGGCTCAGTGTTTGGGGAACCTTCAAGTGAAGGTGCCATCTGTGGGTTGGTAGAGGCAGATGGTCTTTCTCCTTGTGAGAGTTGGTCAAGTAGGGTTTGCAGCCTACTGACTTTCTCTTCAAGGATTGTGTTCTGGGCAAGAACATCGTAGAAAAAGCCCAGGTCATCATCAGCCGAAGCTGAATCATCTGACCTCCTGCCTAGAGTAGGATTTACATGCGCTGGGTGTAGACCAGTTGTTGCATGTGCCCCTTGTGCTTGGTACTGGGCACTTCCAGCCTCAGGAGAATGTCCATCATCAGCTGTTGCCTTTAGTGAGGTCTTAGCAATGTTACCAGCCTCATTCTGATCATGTGCTGATTAAGAAGAGGTGGCAGCCTCACCAGAAATTCTAAGCTCCTTATCTACACCAGGAGATAGAAGTGGTAAACCCCTGTGCTGTGGGTTCTCAAGTGCACTGTGTTCCTCCCCCTCAATTGTAGAGGTGTTCCCAGTAGTAAGTGGTTTCTGGGGAGGGGGTGAGGAGTGCAGTTGAGTCAGCAGTTGTGCAACTATTAAAGTTGGGCTGTGAGGAGCGGTTGTTTGGGGTGAAGGGATAGAAGCAGTGTGCACCTGGGGAGTTGGTGCTTTTCAATGGCAATCTCCTCAAGTGAGGAAGATCCCAGATATGTAGGTACCCCTTGTGTGGTTGCTGCAGGCTCCTATTGAGAGGAAGCCTGAGCGGCTATGGCTGGAAGAGTCATTGTATCCACTAGGGGGTTTGGACTAGTGGATATATCCCGCGTTTGTGATGCAGGGGCATCCTCAGGGGACTCAATTCCCTGAGTAGCGTTTTGGGTTCTTTTTGGTGGGTTTGGTGGGGACTTTTGATTTGGAGGTGGTGGCTGTGGGTTCCAGCTGCGTGGGTTTTCGCAGCTTGGCAGCCATTTTGAGTGTCTGGTCAGAGTTGTGCCGGGAGTATACTTCCGGCAGAACAGCCGTAGCAGGGACTCCCAAGCCAACAAGTCCCTCAGCATTGAGCTGGTTTGTAATGATGGCAATTATGAACCGTGGATATAGTATCCAACGGTTGGCAGTGAGTTTTTGAGCCATATCCTTGAGCTCCGAAAATATTATTTCTGAAAAGTTTAGCGGTTGTTGCTCAAGAATAGAATACATTACTTGCTGCCATTTTGTCGACATTTGATCCCAAGACGACGTCTTAGGAGCCAAACATACATTCACCGTGTGAAAAATTAGGCGTTCAGCGTCATGGAAGTGTTTCTTCATGATAGTGGAGGCACTGAGGTCGTCTTGATATCCGTGTTGGGCAAAGGATAGATCTGTGGTGCCCTTCGGATATCCAGCAGGAGAACTAGCATCATTCAGATGAAGAATTTGGCGGATGATTGCAGGAGTGATGACTACTTCTTTGTTGTTGACGACGACTGGAGAGATGGTGTGTTGTTCTCCCCAGTGGTAATAGTAACGTTCATCCAAAATTGGTGGAGGGATTCGGCATGTAGTATGGGATTCAGAAGAAATGCCGTTTTGTATTGGGACTGAACCATAAGATCGACAGCAGTATCGAACTTAGCCCAGACAGGCGATTTAGTAAGGTAGGCAACACAGTTGTGTCGCGGTTTAATTTGCATGGACGCCATTGAGAAGAGAGAAGTTTTGGAGAGGAACGTTAGGTTTGAAGAGGATGAAGCATTGAAGGATTAGGTCAGGGGTATTTATAGGGTGCGGGTAATAAAACGACTGAAGGATGTGGTGTTAGTCATCAGTAGTTTTAAACGACCGTTGACATGGTATTATCCTTTCAGACGTTGAAACAGCTGAAGTCGTGGTGTTAGGCATCAGAAGTTAGAAAACTACTGAAGACCGTGGTTTTGACTTCAGATGATGAAACAACTGAAGACATGGTGTTTGGCATCAGTAGTTATGAAACTACTGAAGACAGTGGTTTTAGTCATCAGCTGTTGTAAACAACTGAAGACTTGGTATTAGTCATCAGTAGTTATAAAACTACTGAAGACATGGTATTGCTTCAGTTGTTTTGAATGAAACAGCAGTTGTACAAACGACTGAAGAGAAAGTTCTCTTCAGCTGTTTTCGTCAATTCTTAGCTTTTCAACTGTTTCATACTGTCCTCAACACATTCATCAGCCTTTTTGGCTGATTTCAGTTGTTTCATAGGACATCAGTACTTATCTGTTTTTACTGATTGCAGTAGTTGTAACTGCATCAGTAGTTGTAACTACATCAGTAGTTTAGAACAGATGAAGTACTTCAGTACTTGTGAGACATTTAGCCTTCAGTAGTTATAAAAACTGCTGAGGATAAAAGAGCTCATCAGTACTTATATGTGACATAGTTACTAATGATCATCAGTACTTATTACTAAGATCATCAGTACTTGTCACTTATTCTAGCTGCAGCATACCAAGCCTTAACACCAGGTTTTGGAAAGTTGAAGTATCCAAAGGCTTTGTAAAAATGTATGCAAGCTCATCAGTACTAGGCACAAACTTAGGATCAATCAGACCTTTTTCAAAACAATCCCTTATAAAATGATGTCTGATTTCTATATGTTTGGTCCTAGAGTGCTGTACTGGATTTTTGACAATGCAAAGAGCTGAAGCACTATCCATTAACAATGGAGTCTAGTCTCTGTAATGCCATAATCCAAAAGTTGGTTTTGAAGCCAGAGTACCTGAGATGTACAACTTGCAGCTGCAATGTACTCTGCTTCAGCAGTTGATGTAGCAACTGAGGTCTGTTTCTTACTCTGCCAAGAAATCAAGCAGTTGCCTAGGATTGACATCCACCAAAAGTCGATTTCCTGGTCAACTTACACCCTGCATAGTCACTGTCAGAAAAAGCAACTAATTTACCAGAATGTCCAGTAGAATACCATAAACCTAGAGATGGAGTGCCTTGCAGATATCTAAAGATCCTCTTGACTGCAATCAGATGAGACTCTTTAGGTGCAGCCTGAAATCTAGCGCAAACACATGTAGCAAACATAATATCTGGTCTAGAAGCTGTTAAATACATCAAGGAACCAATCATACATCTGTAAAGTGTTTCATCAACCACTTTACCTTTCTGATCTGTATCCAGTTGTGTGGTGCTGCACATGGGGGTAGAACAAGGCTTACAGTTTTGTAAATCAAACTTTTGCAAAAGATCTTTTGTGTATTTGGACTGATGAATGAAAATTCCATCAGCCTTTTGTTTGATTTGCAACCCCAGAAAGAATTGTAACTCTCCCATGGCACTCATTTCAAACTTCTGTTGCATCAACTTTGTAAAGGCATCACACAACTTTGGATCAGAGGATGCAAAAATAATATCATCTACATAAATTTGAACAAGTAGATTATGCTGCCCAACTTTCTTAATGAATAAAGTCTTATCTATGGAGCCTCTAGTGAAATTATTTTCTAGAAGAAAATTTGATAATGTCTCATACCAGGCTCTAGGAGCTTGTTTTAACCCATAAAGAGCCTTATCAAGCTTATACACCCAATTAGGATGTTTATTGTCCTCAAAGCCTGGAGGTTGACATACATAAACCTCTTCTTTAATTTTTCCATAGAAAAATGCACTTTTGACATCCATTTGAAAAACTTTAAGGTTTTGATGAGCAGCATAAGCTAGAAACAATTGAATTGCTTCCAGTCTGGCTACAGGGGCAAAGGTTCATCATAATCAATACCTTCTTCTTGTGCAAACCCCTGAACAACCAGTCTGGCCTTGTTCTTAACAATAAGCCCATTTTCATCAGTTTTGTTCCTAAACACCCATTTAGTACCTATTGCACACTTATCTGGAGGTAGAGGAACCAGTTCCCACACTTGCTGTTTCTTTAACTGAAGAAGCTCAAGCTGCATGGCATCAACCCATCCATTGTCCTTTAAGGCAATGTGATAATTCTTTGGCTCTAGCTGACTGATGAAGAGAGCATAGAAGCAGAAATTTGACAATTGACTTCTTGTTGATACTCCAGCAGTGATATCACCAATGATTTGAGACATAGGGTGATTCTTCAGATCTTGATACACAATGAGATCTGTGCAAGTGCTTGTAGCTGGCTCAGTAGTAACAGATGGTGATGGTGAATCATTTCCTTGAAACCAATCAGTGGATGGTAATTCAAAGGAAGTTGAATTCGAAGAGATCTCATCAGCATTTGTTGTGGATGGTGCTACTGGAGCTACAGGAACATCAGGTCTAGCTGAAACAGGCAGTTGATCACTAAACCTGAAGAGGTGAGTACTGCAATCATCATCATCATCAGTACCAGCAGTACCACCAGGTGGTGAACTGTTGACAGGAGCAACAGCAGGAGTTTGATAAGGAACATATTGCAGTATGTCCAAATCAAATAACTCCACAGGGCTTTGTGGAATCTTGTCCTTTGGAGATTCATTGAACTTAACATGTAGAGTTTCTTCAACCATCTTTGTCCTGCAGTTGAAGACTCTGTATGCCTTGCAAGTAGATGAATAACCAACAAAATACCCTGCATCCACCTTAGGATCAAATTTATGGAGTTGATCCTTTGTGTTGAGAATAAAATAAGGACACCCAAATGCTTTGAAAAATGAAATCAGAGGAGCCAAATGATGGAGGACTTCATATGGAGTCTTCATCAACCTCTGATTTACTAAAACTTTATTTTGCACATAACAAGCTGTGTTGACAGCTTCAGCCCAAAAGGTCAGTGGCAAACATGAGTCAGCCAGCATGGACCTTGCAGCTTCAATGAGGGTCCTGTTCTTCTCTCCACTACTCCATTTTGTTCTGGAGTCCTGGGATGCTAAACTGCCTTTTGATCCCCTTTGAAAGATAGAAGTCATCAAGTGTATGATTTCTGAATTCAGTTCCATTGTCACTCCTAATACACTTGACTGGAAGGGAATACTGCTTCTCAATATACAACACAAAGTGAATAATCTTCTGAGCAGCCTCATCCTTTGAATGTAGAAAGAAAGTCCACACAAATCTGGAGTAATCATCCACAATTACCAGACAGTATTTCTTCTTTGCCATGCTCATTACTCTCATAGGACCAAATAGATCCATATGCAGTAATTGCAAGCAGGCAGTGGACTTAGGCACTTCAATAGGAGGAAATGAGACTTTGTGCTGTTTTCCTTTTAAACAAGCAGTGCAGGTTTCATCACAGTGAAACTCCTTTATTGGTAAGCCTTTGACTAAACTATTGTGGGTAAGCTGATTCATGTTTTTGAGATTAACATGACCAAGCCTTCTGTGCCACAGTTTAGATTCTTGAGAAGAGGCTTTGGAAAATAGGCAAGGATTGCCTTTGAGATCTATTTTCTTAGAAAGATCTAAGGCATACACTCTTCCTGTCCTGTTGGCTCTCAGGAGAGTGTGATCATCCAACACCTTGTCAATCAAGTGCAAAACTTTGGATGACAGAATCCTACAGTTTTGACTGGTGAAAAGAGCAACATGGCCTTTATCACACATTTGACTGACACTCAAGAGATTGTACTTGAGATTTTCCACATGATTAACATCATCAAATTTGATTTCTCCATTGGAGACAAAGCCCTTACCAATGATGTAACCCCTAGCATCATTGCCAAAAGAAATAAATCCTTTCTTTCCTTGAGAGTAGTCATGAAGAAGAGAGCTGTTCCCAGTCATTTGCATAGATCCCCCACTGTCTACATACCAGATGCTACTTTGGCATGTTGAAGAACCGTGCAAGAATAAACAATCAGTTAGTTTTAGAGACCCAAACCTTTTTGGTTTTGGGCCTGGTCTCATCAATAGATGGTAAACTAACAGGTTTATTTGGAACAACAGC
This sequence comes from Flaveria trinervia, assembly GCA_025506515.1. Taxonomy (NCBI): domain Eukaryota; kingdom Viridiplantae; phylum Streptophyta; class Magnoliopsida; order Asterales; family Asteraceae; genus Flaveria; species Flaveria trinervia. Next base: position 26,454,295 of record CM046442.1, on the reverse strand, counting down.
CTGAGAGGAAGAAGATGGTGTAGAAGAGGAGTCCTTTGGCTTGGACCTCCTTTTCTGTGGTTTCAACATAGGAGCATCTAGTTAGTTAACTCTGGCCAACAGATGTTGAACCATCATTACCAGCTGTGTCTGATTTTGTGATAAAGCTTTCAGCTCATCGGACACATTGCCAGTGGAGTTTAATAAGTTCCTATGTTGCACCTTCTTCTTCTGAGCACTCTCAGCTGTCACCTGTTTAACCCCTTCCTTTTTGGATTTCTTTGAGGACTTAAGGGTTACAGGATTTGATGTTGCTGTTACAAATGTGGTCTCAAACTCATTTTTCATTTTTACCATTTTCTCTTTAATTTCTTCTTTTTGTTTGAGTTTGGAACCTCTTTTGTACCAACAATCATCTGTAAGATGATTGAACAAACCACATACTTCACATGGTTTCTTCTTCATCTTAGGTTGATTGTCAACCAAAGAGGATGCAGCAACAGAAGACTTGTTCTTCAATGCTTTGGAAGCATTGTTTGCTTTCTTGACTGCCTCTTTAATAGTCTTCAAACTCTTTCTACTGGCAGTTTTCTTCTCTTCAGTACTGTCAGCAGTTGAAGTTGAACTTCAGGTGTTAAATCCTTCTCTCTAGTCCTTTCAGGACCTTCAGAATTAACTCCTGAGTTGATCAACTCATTGATCATGTGAGTGTCAGCATTTGAACCATCAACATCAGCTGATAGGTTCAAAGAGGGCTTGATGCTGACTGCTACTTCTGATTGTGCTGCATCAAAAAGTAGATCACATGATGTGATGGATTGGTTATCACTCTCACCATCAGATTCTACCTCTGCTCTTGGGGTAAAATCTGTAGGTGGAGCAGTGTGATTGTAACCAATTCCAACTTCACATTTGAAGCAGATTGCTTACTAAGAAGCATTTAAAACCTTTGCATGATTGTACCCATCTATCACACTCTACCTGGGTAACTGCAAGGGTTTCTTTGAGATCTTTGTACTTCTCTAGAAGTACCTCTTCTCTAGCCTCGTCATCAATTATTTGGCAATTCAGTTTGTAAATCTCATCATTTTTATCTTTAAGTACAGACTCAAATTCAGCTTTGTTTTTGGAAATTATTTGTTCTAGCTCAATGTTCTTATTAATTAGAGCTACATTTGCTTCTCTAATGGAAGCAAATGCTGCTATGCATGGTTCAGAACAAAATTGGCTTTTGCCTCAGAGGATACCTGTGATACCTGAGGTGTAGAGGCATTAGAAAATGAAGTATCAGCAGACTCCAAAGCCATAAGAGCTAGATTCCCAAAAGGACTGTCACCACCATGTTGACCAGCACCTGAGAACAGTTGGTCATGACCAGACATGTCATCTGGTAAACTGCTCCAGTCAACAACTCCTGGGGTGAAGAAGCTGTGTTGTTGAGGTTGAGTTTGTTGATAAGATTGGGATGGCTGAGGTTCTGGTAGTGCATGAGGTTGTGGTACCATGGGAACTTGAACTTGATTTGACTGTGGCATGTAATAACAAGGGTACGGATATGGCATTTGACCCTGAGGAACAAAATATGCCGGAGATTGTTGTTGAGGATGATGACTAGAAGTGACAGGATGTTGCCCTCTGTGTTGTTGACTATTGCCAGGAAAAGTCACAAAGGGTGCAGTGGAGTTAGATCCAGTTGATCTACACTCTCTTGCAAAGTGTCCAAGCCTTTGGCATTTATGACACCTCAACTTGCTCTTGTCAAAACCAACTTTGGTTTTGCCAGAGAGTCCTGGGAATTTTCTTCAGTTCTTTTATAGAACTTTTGAGATCTGATATTTATCAGGGCCATTTGGCTCAAAATATCCATCTCTTCTAAGTCGTCATCAGCAATCCCCTTGAGATCATCCATGATGAAACATAGATTGTCATTATTACATCCAGTAAACTGACCATCAACACTCACAAATGCAGAATCAGAAGTGCTTGAAGAGAAATTAATATGCTCATCATACTGGCATTCAGATGAAGCATATTCTGACTCATGACCAACCAAGGCAGTGTTGCCTGGTACAAAGTCTTCAGTGAGCTTTCCAGATGAAGACAACTTTCTCTTCTGTTCTATCTCTCTCTCAAACGTGAGCAGTTTCCCATGGAGTTGGGTGAGAGATAGTTTGTCCAAACTTGCACTGGAGCGTAGGACAATAGTATATGTGTCGCATCTCTGAGGCAGTGATCTGAGAAATCTGTTATTCATCTGAATATTTGTGTACTCAAGTTTGACCATTTTTAGTTCAGAGATTAAACAAGAGAACCGCTCATATTGTTGAGTCAGTGTCTCACCCTTTCTATGAGAGAATGTCTCATATTGTTGGGCAAGTATTTCTCTATTATTTGCCAAGACCTCATCTGTTCCTCCAAATTGTTCTTTCAGGGCATTCCAGAGGTCATGGGCAGTTTCATGATGCATTAGCCCAGATAGATTTCATTGGGCAGTGCCATGGCCAGAATTCCATGGGCTTTTGCATCAATTTCAAGCAACTTCTTATCCTCATCTGAGTATTGCTCCTCCTCTTCGGAACCATTTGATTGGTTTCCGGGTTATTCACCATAGGCTTGTGTGGACCATGTACCACTGATGTCTAACAACCTGCGCTGTTAACAGACAGGTGATGGAGCATTCGTCGTTGCCATACGTTATACTCATTCCTAACCAGCATTGGTGGCTTGGTTGAGGAACCAGTATTGTGAGGATCATTGGAGGGAGTAGTCATTTTCAGTTCAAAAACAATTTAATTCAAGCTTTTAAAAGTTTTACACAGACCACAACAAACTCAATGAAAACCAAGAAAAGATCTCAGGATGAATGACCAGGAATACAGAAAAATTCAATCTCTATAACCGTTTCTTGCAAAAACAAAAGCTAATTCAATCAAACTTGGATCTTGAATAGCAGTTTCAATGATCAATTATTAGATCGATCAATGATGAACCGGCTCTGATACCATTTGACAAGATCAGCGATCACAATTTTGATGTATTGGAGTTTAAAGCAGCGGAATAAGAACAGGAATTAGACAAATTGTAGCAAGTAATCGATACTTGTATGCATTAAGAGCACATACGGTTATAGTGAGAGAATATATATTTCTGATTCACGGAATGTTTATAGATATAGAATATTGATAATCAAATCATTCATTCATTCCGTCATACACATTATTACAATAGGTTGTCACTCCTTATATAGAGTGCAACAATCACTGCTGTTATCACGGAAAGTGACAACTGGCAGATCTATTACAAAAATAACTAAATCTTAACAAACTACTGAAATGTTCACAACTACTGAGAACATATCAGAGTGTTAAGTGCAGAATATAAAACTACTGATTAGAAACTACTGAAACTACAACGACTGAAGAACAAGCTCTTCAGTCGTTTTACAAAACTACTGAAACATAAAACTACTGAAACGAGAAATATAAAACTACTGATATCACAACTACTGAAGAAGTACTCTTCAGCAGTTGTGACAAACTACTGAGGCTTCAGTACTTGATCTTCAGACTTTGACCTTCAGGTGTTTCATCAGCTGATGACTTCAGTAGATGTCATCAGCTGATGTCTTCACTCTTTGTCTTCAGACTTTGTACATCAGTTGTTGATCTTTAGCACTTGTAAACTCTTCAGCTGTTGTACTTCAGTACTTTGGTCTTTCAGCTTCAGCACTTGTGTTCTTCAGCTGTTCAGCTTTAGTACTTGCGTTCTTCAGCTGTTCAGCTTCAGTACTTGTGTTCTTCAGCTGTTGTACTTCAGCACTTTAGTTCTTCAGCTGTTGAAGTCTTCAGCACTTGATCTTCAGCTGTTGAAGTCTTCAGCACTTGTCAAACTGCTGAAGAAGCTTTCAGCTGTTGTTGTGATACCATGTGGGACTTAGAGGTTTTCTGATCTTGGCTCATTGGTTCTTTTGGTCCAACATAATTGTTTCATAAATTTTACGTGATAACGTGACAACGTGTTATATATAATCTATGTGTTATGTGACTTGTGGTAAATGTTTAGGATTATTATTGTTGGTTAATAATATTTATAAATTATAGTTTAGATTTTTTAGAAAGTGTTAGAGTGATAGTTTTTATAAAATAAATCAATGGGGGTTATGTGTAAGTACCTAAAACTAAAACTTAACAAAATTAACAAACCCTAATCCCCCTAAACCCCAATCAGCCGCAAACCACCATTCCAAGCCCCTACATTTGAAATTCAGCCTTCAAACAATCATTGTGCTTGGATTTTGGTCGATCTCAAGCTATAGAACACGCTAGAATCATCAATTGCAAGATATTACACGTGAAAAGGTTAGAATTTTACAAGTTTTATGAGTTTTTTTTATATGGCCAAACCCTAATTCGGTTTTGGGTTCATGAATGTTGAAGTTGTTGTTGTTTGATGATGCTAGTATGTTAGTTAGATAGTATACATGTTGTTTAACGTCGATTATGTAAGAATGATACGTTTTTGATGAATTGTTCATGAACTTTGATTGAAGATAAACCCTAATTCGAAAATTTATGTGATTATATGAGATTGATGATTGTATGATGATTATATAATGTTAGTAGGTTATATGAATTCTAGATTACATCGATCTTGCAAGAAATTGATGAATTGAAGGTTGTGTTCATAGGTTACTAATAATAGTAACTTTATTTTCATGATATGATGATTTGATGATGGATTGATGTTGTTGAAGGGTTTATGATGATGTATGTATGATAGATTGATGATATGGATGCTAGAAAACTAGGAATGAATGTTGTAGTTCATAGATTTCCAAAAGTAGATACTTTTGATCATCAATGTTAATGAATTATGATGTTTGGATGTTGTTGATCATGCTTAGATGTTGATATGAACTTTAATTGCTATATTATTAATGAATTCATGAATCCTTTGGGTGTTTGATAGATTTTGGGATGTGCTTTCCCAAATGTGAAACTTTATTTGCACAAAGTTTGAAAGATGATAGTTTGAGCATGTTTAAGATATTAGGAGAATTTTCGTATGTTCATGGATGATTTCTAATATGATAGAATATGTTAATTTAGTTGTATGGAATGCTTGGATGATCATATGTGATGTATGGACTTTGATGATCATGTATGATGTTAAAGGTTGATTAGTAATTAAGACATCATGTTTGGGACTGGAAATTGATTATTGTGGTGTATATTGAATGCAATGAACATGGTTAATGAATATGATTGTGATCATCATACACGCATGGGAATCTAAGGCCCTTACTTAGTAGGATTGGTTGGGTTTAGGATGTGAAGTCGTGAGTGGCTTCACATGGCATGTTGTCACACCCTCAAAATCCACGTGCGGATTTTTACCACAAGGCGTGTGAACAAACCAGGATCACAGTCAATAGTTACTCAGAACGACTCTATATGCCTCATTTATAATAAAATCAACCAAATTTTAAACTTTAAAACCATGCAGAAGCGTTTTGTAAGTAAAGAAACCCAAAGTGTATAAATGTATAATATGGCAAAACACGCGCCAAACCAAATGTTTAAACATTAATAAATAAACGCCAACAAAAATTGTCTATAGAGATAGAGTCTTAGAATGCATGACGAATCCGTGCAGTGCTTATAAAGGCAAGCGAAGTTAATGACCTGAAAATAGCATAATAAAATGTCAACACAATGGTTGATGAGTTCAAGAGTTGGCTTTCAAATATAAACAAGTTAACACTTGTGATATATAAGCAGTGTATTGTAACAGGTAGCTAGTCTATTAACAATAAATATTAACTCATAGTGATTTCACAATTGAAGCTGACTGTGATAAGTTGTTGCCTCCTGTCACGACATAACAGGTCGTGACAATGTTCAATAGGACAAATTGCACCCGGTTGACCTCGAGTCACACAGGTGGGGCTCGTCAAACCCAGTAGTACTACCCAAGTTTCCCCGCTATTCAATATTAACAAATTCGAAAGTGTGAGGACTTTTCCAAAGTAAACAACACTACATTAATATTATACACAACTTAAATACATATAAAGCGTTTGTAATTTATCAGTATGCTAACTCCCCCAAAAGAGATTAAGTAAAGAATGGGGCATGAACTCACCTGATATGCATAAAGATACTTAAAGATTAACTTGACAAGGACAAGTGGAAAGACAACCTTCAGAGGTTACCAAGAACACACAAGTACATAAGTACACGTACACAGAAATTCTAAGGAAACCCTAAGTGCTCTACAATTAAAGAACTCAAGGTTTAATAACACAGACACGTTTGACACAGTTGACCGTTTGACCCGTTGGTACATGATGAGTTATAATTCAATTAAGCAAACGTGATCATATAACATACATGGTTAACACTCAAATGGATCACATAAGGTGTTACATTACCCAACACATTACTAAATCATCATACCATTATATATCATACAAGTCATGCAAGTCCCTCACAAGTAGCATGCTCAGTGTAACTATAATACAACTAGCGCATCATACAAAGATCAAATCATGCATGACATATTCATATGACCCATAACTATGAATTCTCATAAATAGGCCAAAACATATAATTAATCAATTAAACATTCATATTATCCAAACAACCCATTCAACCACAATAACATTCATCCATGAACATACTAATATGATTCCTATGTCCCAAACATGATAAATTCCACCTATGTAAGAATATGTAAAAATAAAGTTTCCTCTTTGGGGAAGTACATCTCAAATCCATCAAACACTCAATGTATTCATCAATTCATCAAAATTATACCATTTCAAGCTCATAACAACATCTAGACATGATCAACAATACCTAATCATCATAATCCATTAATCATCATGAATAAAAGTTTCCACTTTTGGCAAGGTATGAACAACAACATCCATTCCAAAGTTTCTAGCATTCATATCAACAATCTAGTACCTAATCATCATCATAAACACATCAACAACATCAGTTCATGATCAAATCACCCTTTCATGCAAAATAAAGTTAATAATCTTAGTAACCTATGGACCACACGTCAAAAACATAGTTTTGTTGCATAATCAACGTAAACCAACATCAATCTAACCTCACTAACAACATAACATCATCAAACAATCACAAATCAGCACCCAATTCACCAAGTTCGACCTAGGGTTTCGGCTAGCATCAAATACCATGAAAAACATGTAGATTTCTAACCTTTAAACGTGTGTTAACTTGTAATTGATGATTCCAACGTGTTCTATGCCTTGTAATCGACCAAAACCAATGTCTTCTTGCTTGTTCTTGGTTGAAATCGCAATGGTGAGGGTGTGGGGATAGAGGTCGCGGCCAAAGGGTAGAATTAGGGTTTGGGGTTGTTTTATTTCTTTTAATTTTGAATAATTACCATTTAACCCTTGTGTTTTGTATTTTATAAAAATTTGACTTTAAACATTTTGTAAAGTTTTTTTAGCTTAATAATATAAAAATATAAACTAATGATAACATTATATATTTTATTTTTATAAAACACAATACATACGAATTAATACACACGTTTCCACGTTACGCGATTAATTTCCACAAAGAACATTTAAAACATACAAACACATAAACATAATACCATAATCACATAATCAGTTACATTATCACTAACTTAACATTGTTAATTATTATGAGGTCACCAACGTTAAATGACAACTAATGTGTGCTTACGACACGTGTATGCAAGACTCAACGAAACTAACGGAGTTTGGTAACGGAAATTTACAGGATGTCACATTATCTCCATGTTGAAAGAATTTTCGTCCCGAAAATTACATTACATGGTGAGAGTGTTCCATCACTAGTCTACTACATTGGCACATTGAAACTAAAATCGAGTGAGTTTTGGATGAGTTGTCACACATGTAGTGCGTGATTTGATCTTTGTGTGACGTGTTAGTTATGTTGTTATTGGTGGGCATATTAATGTTTTAGATTCGCATGACTTGTAGGATATTTAGTGGGTTGATGATCTAAATAATGCATTGGGTAATGTAGCACCTCATGTGATCGACTTGAATGTTAACCATGCATGTTATATGTTCACGTTTGCTTAATTGAATTATAACTCATGATGTCACCAACGGGTCAAACGGGTCAACTGTGTCAAACGTGTCTGTGTTCTCAAACCTTGAGTCTTTGGTAGTGTGCTTAGGGTTCCACACGTTCTCTATTTACACGTACTTATGTACTTACATGATCTAGGTAACCTTTGAAGGTTGTCTGTCCACTCTTTCTTCCAAGTAAACCCTAAGTAGTTGTACACATATCAGGAGAGTTCATGCCCCACTCTTTACTTGACCTCTTTTGGGGGAGATAGCATACTAGTAATTTACAAACGCTTTATATATTTAAGTTGTGTATAATATTAATATAGTGTTGTTTTTCATGGAAAAGTCGTCACACTTTCGAATTGTTAATATTGAGTAGCAGGGAAACATGGGTAGTACTATTGGGTCTGACGAGCCCCACCTATGTGACTCGAGGTTAACCAGGTGCAATTTTTCCTAATGAACATTGTCACGACGTGGTAAGTCATGACAGGAGGCAACAACTTATCACAGTCAGCGTCAATTGCGAAATCACTATGAATTAATATTTATTGTTAATAGACTAGCTATCTGTTACAATACACTACTTATATATCTCAATTGTTAAATTGCTTATATTTGAATATCAACTCTTGAACTCACCAACCATTGTGTTGACATTCTAGTATGCTATTCTCAGGTCGTTAACTTCGCTTGCCATTAGGAGCACTACACGGATTCATCATGCATTCTAAGACTCTATTTTTAGAGACGTCTTTGTTGGTTTTTATTTATTAATGTTAAACATTTTGGTTGGCGCGTGTTTTGCCATATTATGCATTTATGTACTTTGGGTTTCTTTACTTACAAAACACTTCCGCATGGTTTTCAAGTTTGAACTTTGGTTCTTTTATTCTAATGTTGGCATATAGAGTCGTTCTGAGTAACTATTGACTGTGATCCTGTTGTTCACACGCCTCGCGATATAAAACTCCGCACGTGGATTTTGAGGGTGTGACAGATTGGTATCAGAACCATTGGTTATAGGAAACTAGGTTGCATACACACTAGACTATAACCACACACAGTTAGTTAGTTACCTGTGCCTTATTCCTCTACTGTATACTCATTGGCATACATATCACACCCTCTACAACATGGCATCATCATCGAGAACTCCGGGTAAGCGACCTGCATCACCTACACGATCTGAGTCCCCACCTCCCGCACCTGTACCCGACAATGGACCTGACTGGCCCCGTCTAGCTTATCCTCGAGGAGAGATTGATTGGGATCAACCCTTTGCATTGATGGAGCGTGACCCCCCACGAGACTGGACTTTCTACCTCAATTTCGTTGATCACATAATGCATAGGGAGCACGTACTTGTCCCGAGGCCCAGGACTAGGAGCAACGCTGATCAGCCAATGCCTTCACCCCCACGGACGGTGCAGTCCAATGAGCAACTGATTGCTGCACTGGATACTGAGCAGCAACGAGTCAGGCGACTCACGAGTGATGTTTGTACACTGCAGCACGAGGTGTACAAGCTACGACATCAAATGGATGAACTCGAGGAGCGACACGGGAAGACCCTAAATAGGTGTGACCACATGGAAGACGGTCTTATAGCACTTAGAGGACGCGTAACTGCTCGTGCACAGCGGGATGAAGTAGCCGATAACAGAATTGCTACCTTAGAAGCCCAATTGGCAGCGCCTCAGATAGTCATAGCTCCTACTCCTGCAGAGGACCTTAAGGATAAGGATCCCGAGGAGGAACCCGGGGAGGAGGAACCGGTGGAGACGAAAGATGACGGTGATGGGTCGGACGTCGTCAATTGATTTCCTTTATATGACTTGGACTATGTAATGTTTATTTTGTTGAAACCTACATGGGAAGGGTTGTTTCCCCACCCGAACGACAAACTTAAATTATGACATTGGTGAATACATTGTGACTCATTTACAATTTATTTAATTTGGTTATCATTTTTGTTATGAATGTTATGGTTGTGATGATTCAAAATTCCTTACTATTTACTGTACTTCAATTGGATAAATGTGTTTGATGTTACTCATTATTGTATTTGTGAATGTAAAGTGAAAAATGGACGCCCGTCGACGTGGACGTAGACGTGGGCGTGGACGCGGATGTGGACGTGGCGCTGGAGACCATGGCGGTGGTGCTATAAATATGACCCCTGCAGAATTAGCTGCCCTTATAAACAAGCATGTTTAGGCAGCGGTGGCTGCTGCCCAGACGGGACAGCTAGCAAGTAAACAATGATAGAAAGTAAAATCAAATATCCTGAGTAACTGTATAGGATATCTGATCAATGTTTGTTGTGTTAAAACAGAACCACCGGTGTGTACTTATATGTACTTTATGGACTGTAAACCACACACCTACAACGGTACTAAAGGGGCTGTCGGACTGGTACGATGGTTTGAGACGACAGAGTCTGTTTTCTCCAAATGCAACTGTCCACCTGTTGACCAGCTGAAATATGCCACCGGGACACTAGAAGGTTCCGCTCTATCCTGGTTGAACGTGCAAGTCCAGATGCTAGGACAAGCGATGGCAAATGGGTTTCCCTGGACTGAATTCAAAGAGATGATGACTCAGGAGTACTGTCCTCGAAATGAAGTACAAAAGTTGGAGATGGAGTTCTAGCAACTTAAGGTGCAGGGCTCTGAAATCAAGTCCTACACCACCCGAACCCATGAACTAGACACCCTATGCCCGAGGATGGTGAACGAAGTGCACAAGAGGGTTGAGCATTACATATGGGGATTAGTAGCCGAAATTCAAAGCATGGTGATTGCTTCCAACCCGACCATGATTCAACAAGCCATCCAGTTAGCTCATAAGCTAACTGATCAAGCAGTGGAGCAAGGACGTTTACCTAAGCGGGGCACTGTGGCTAGCGTGCCCGAGAATAGGAGGAAGTGGGAAAGTTCCAACAACAAATCATCATTATCCAGCGGTCAACCCCAATCTCAAGAACAACAACATCAACCAGTTCAGTAACAACAACGGATGTTCGATAATAACTGCAACTTCAACCAGACGGATTCAAACAATCAAGGACCTAGTGGTTATGGTGGTAAACATCCGAAGTGCACTCGGTGTAATTACCATCATGTGGGAAGGTGTGATAATTTCAAATTTCAACGCTATGGTAAGATTGGACACGCTGCTAAGAATTGTCATGATGAACTGTTAAGGAAGCCACAAAAACCTCAGGAGACTCCTAAAGGTTGTTTTGAATGTGGGAAGGAAGGGCATTACAGGCGAAACTGGCCACAACTAAGGAAAAATGGTAATGGCAATAACGGCAATGGCCACAACAACAACAACCACAGTAACAACAACAATAATGCCAATGGTACTGGTAATGGTGGCAACAACGATGGAACCAAAGGAGAGCCTTCGTCATTGACTCAGGTGAGGCTCTAAACGACCCCACAACTATTACCGGTAGGTTTTCTGTTAATGGGTCTTTTAAGTGATATACCCTCCGCCTTAGAATCTAAATAGACCGTAGAATTGGCCGACGGTAAGCAGATCCATGTAACGCGTATCCTTAGAGATTGTAAGATAGAGCTTGCCAGTCATACTTTCGCAATAGATCTTATGCCTATTATGCTGGTGAGTTTTGATGTAGTGATAGGCATGGATTGGCTCTCTAGCAAGCAAGCGAAAGTCATATGTCATGAGAAAATCATACGAATTCCAGTTGGTGATGAAATCCTTATAATCAGAGGTGATAGGAGTTGTGTTATGATAGGCCTCATCTCATACATGAAAGCCCAAAAGTTGTTGCGAAAAGGTCATTTGGCTATTCTAGCACTCGTCACCGATAAGCAAGCAGAAGAAAGTAGAATGGAGGACATTCCATAGTGCGTGACTTTCAGAGGTGTTTCCATAGGATCTTTCTGGATTACCACCTCATCGCCAAGTGGAATTTCAAATCTAGTTGACGCCCAGCGCAGCCCCGATTGCTAGGGCACCTTATCTATTAGCACCGAACAAACTACAAAAGTTGTCATCACAACTTCAGGAGCTTTTAGATAAGGGCTTTATTTCACCTCGCACATCACCTTGGGGAGCCCCTGTCCTTTTTGTTAAGAAGAAGGATGGCACATTCCAGATGTGCATCGATTATAGGGAGTTAAACAGAGTAACGGTCAAGAACTGATACCCTTTACCTCGTATCGACGACTTGTTTGATCAGCTTCAGGGATCAAGCTATTATTCAAAGATTGACTTGAGATCCGGTTATCATCAACTTAGTGTCTGGGAAGAATACATTCCCAAAACTGCATTTCGTACTCGTTTGGTCATTATGAGTTCTTGGTCATGCCTTTTGGGTTGACGAATGCGCCTATTGTGTTCATGGACCTCATGAACTGTGTGTGCAAACCCTATCTCGATCAGTTCATCATTATGTTTATCGATGATATACTGATAATTCTAGGTCCAAGGAGGATCATGAAGAGCACTTACAAATGATCTTAGAACTATTAAAGAATGAGCAGTTGTATGCCAAATTCTCTAAGTTTGACTTTTGGATACGAGAAGTGCAATTATATGTCATATTGTTAATGAGAAGGGAATACATGTGATCCTGCCAAGATTGAGGCGATAAAGAATTGGACTATACCCAAAATGCTGAGCGAGATAAGGAATTTCTGGGATTAGCAGGATATTAACAACGATTCATAGAGGGATTCTCTAAGATCGCACAACCTCTCACAACTTGACTCACAAAGGAACGACATACAAATGGGGTGAGAGTCAAGAATAGGCTTTTCAATTGTTAAAACAGAAGCTTTGTAGTGCACCGCTATTGGCACTGCCAGAAGGAACGGATGATTTCGTGGTGTATTGTGATGCATCCATTCAAGGATTGGGTTGTGTCTTGATGCAACAAGAAAAGGTGATAGCATGCGCCTCAATACAACTAAAGGTTCACGAGAAGAACTATACCACCCATGACTTAGAATTGGATGCAGTGGTTTTTGCCTTAAAGATTTGGAGACATTACTTGTACAGTACAAGTGCACTATATACACCGATCACAAGAGTCTTCAACATATCTTCGAGCAAAAGTAGTTGAATATCAGGCAACGACGTTGGGTGGAGCTACTAAACGACTATGATTGTGCTATCAAGTATCATCGGGAAAGGCGAACGTGCTTGCTGATGCCTTAAGCCGGAAGGAAACAGCTAAACCCAGACGGGTGCGAGCTTTACAGCTTACTTTCAGTATACTCAACTACCTGAACAAGTTAAAGAGGCACAGATAGAAGCCTTAAAAGCAGAAAATGTTGGTTCTGAGTCGTTAAGGGGAATGGATAAACAACTAGTGATGAAAGAGGATGGAATTTGGTACTTCATGGATAGACTTTGGGTGCCTGTCTATGGAAATCTAAGGGATTTAGTTATGAGTGAGGCACACAAATCTAATTATTCTATACATCTTGGATCTAACAAGATGTACCATGACCTAAAGGCGCACTACTGGTGGCCTAACATGAAGGCGGATGTAGCTACGTATATGAGCAAGTGTTTGACCTGCTCGAAAGTAAAGGTGGAATACCAAAAACCATCCGGACTGTTGTAAGAACCCGAGATACCAATGTGGAAATGGGAACAAATATCCATGGATTTTATTACCAAGTTACCCCGGACTAATACTGGTTGTGACACATATGGGTTGTGGATCGATTGATAAAGTCTGCTCATTTCCTTGCAATTAAGGAAACTGACAAGATGGAGAAATTAGCTCGACTGTACCTTAAAGAGATCGTTTCGAGACACGGTGTAACGATCTCAATTATTTCTGACCGCAACACTCGTTTCACGTCACATTTCTGGCAATCACTACAGAAATCTTTGGGTACACGATTCAATATGAGTACTGCTATCATCCACAGACGGATGGCCAGAGTGAGCGTACCATACAGACGTTGGAGGATATGCTGCGTGCTTGTGTGATTGACTTCGGGAATAACTGGGAAATTCACCTGCCATTGGTGGAGTTTTCTTATAACAACAGCTATCATACTAGCATATAGGCAGCACCTTTCGAGGCGTTGTATGGGAGAAAATGTAGATCATCAGTTTGCTGGGCGGAAATTGGTGATAGTCAACTGACGGGTCTCGAGTTAATTCATGAGACAACCGAGAAGATTGTGCAGATACGAAACCGTATGGCTGCAGCACGAGATAGACAGAAGAGTTATACTGATAGGAGACGGAGACCTTTAGAGTTTCAGGTTGGTTACAAGGTTTCATTGAAGGTCTCACCAAGGAAAGGCGTAGTTCGGTTTGGCAAGCGAGGAAAGCTAAATCCGAGGTACGTTGGACCATTTGAAATAGTGGAAAGAATAGCTCTAGTGGCCTATCGACTAGCCCTACCTGATTCGCTAAGTGGAATCCACGATGTATTTCATGTGTCGAACCTAAAGAAGTGTCTAACTGATGAAACAATGATCGTACCACTAGAAGAAATTCAAGTGGATGAACAATTATGATTTATTGAAGAAGCAGTCGAGGTGATGGACTGTGAGGTGAAAACACTTAAGCAAAGCAAGATACCCATAGTCAAAATCCGTTGGAATTCGCGACGTGGACCGGAATTCACGTGGGAACGAGAAGATCAAATGAAGCTTAAGTACCCTCAACTATTAGAAAAGAAGATGCCAGCAGACGAAGGTATTGATTTAAATTTAAGGACGAAATTTCTTTCAACATGGGATGATATGACAACTCATCCAAAACTCACTCGATTTCAATTTCTGTGTGCCAATGCAGTAGATCAGTGATGGAACACTCACCATGTAATGCAATTTTCGGGACGATAATTCTTTCAAGATGGGGATAATGTGACATCCGGTAATTTTCCGTTACCAAACTCCGTTACTTCCGTTAAGTCTTGCATACACATGTCGGGAGTACACACTAGTTGTCGTTGAACGTTGGTGACTTAATATTAATAATCTAAGATAAACAATTATAATCTAATTAATAATGTTGATTATTAGTTGTGATTATGTGGTTCATGATGTTATAGAATTTTAAATGATTGTTTCATAAATTTTATGCGATAACGTGACAACGTGTTATATATATATTCTATGTGTTATGTGACCTGTGGTAAGTGTTTAGGATTATTATTGTTGATTAATAATATTTATAAACTATAGTTTAGATTACTTAAAAAGTGTTAGAATGATAGTTTTTATAAAATAAATCAAAGGGGGTTAAGTTTAATTACCTAAAACTAAAACTTAACAAAATTAACAAACCCTAATCCCCCCTAAACCCCAAATCTGTCGCAAACCACCATTCTAAGCCCCCACATTCAAAATTCAGCCTTCAAACAATCATTGTGCTTCGATTTGGTTGATTTCAAGCTATAGAACATGTTAAAATCATCAATTGCAAGATATTACACGTGAAAAGGTTAGAATTTTACAAGTTTTATGATTTTTTATATGGCCGAACCGTAATTCGGTTTTGGGTTCATGAATGTTGAAGTTGTTGTTGTTTGATCATGCTAGTATGTTAGTTAGATAGTATACATGTTGTTTAACGTCGATTATGTAAGAATGATACGTTTTTGATGAATTCTTCATGAACTTTGATTGAAGATAAACCCTAATTCGAAAATTGATGTGATTATATGAGATTGATGATTGTATGATGATTATATAATGTTAGTAGGTTATATGAATTCTAGATTACATTGATCTTGCAAGAAATTGATGAATGAAGGTTGTGTTCATAGGTTACTAATAATAGTAACTTTATTTTCATGATATGATGATTTGATGATGGATTGATGTTGTTGAAGGGTTTATGATGATGTATGTATGATAGATTGATGATATGGATGCTAGAAAACTAGGAATGAATGTTGTAGTTCATAGATTTCCAAAAGTAGATACTTTTGATCATCAATGTTAATGAATTATGATGTTTGGATGTTGTTGATCATGCTTAGATGTTGATATGAACTTTAATTGCTATATTATTAATGAATTCATGAATCCATTGGGTGTTTGATAGATTTGGGGATGTGCTTTCCCAAATGTGAAACTTTATTTGCACAAAGTTTAAAAGATGATAGTTTGAGCATGTTTTAGATATTAGGAGCATGTTAGTATGTTCAATGATGATTCTAATGTGATAGAATATGTTAATTTAGTTGTATGAATGCTTGGATGATCATGTGCGATGTATGGACTTGATGATCATGTATGATGTTGAAGGTTGATCAGTAATTAAGACATCATGTTTGGGACTGGAAATTGATTATTGTGGTGTATATTGAATGCAATGAACATGGTTAATGAATATGATTGTGATCATCATACACGCATGGGAATCTAAGGCCCCTACTTATTAGGATTGGCAGGGTTTAGGATGTTAAGTCGTGAGTGGCTTCACATGGCATGTAGTGCATGATTTGATCTTTGTGTGACGTGTTAGTTATGTTGTAACTGGTGGGCATGTTAATGTTTTAGATTCGCATGACTTGTATGATATTTAGTGGTATGATGATCTAAGTAATGCATTGGGTAATGTAGTGTACACCCGGCCTTTCGCATCAACAATATTGTCCGCTTGCCCACGAGGAGCTCACAGATTGCTTTGGTTGCCCGGGTGTAAACTTCCTAGGGAGGTCCCCATCCTGGATTGCTCCCACGTGAGCACGCTTAACTGTGGAGTTCTCCTCTCATTCACAGCCAATACACCCAAACACGTTGTTGATGTTAGAGGCCAGACATTCCTTATGAACCAGGAATCTCTTCTATCCACGGCCGATGTGGGATGTGTGTAGGGTGTCACAAGCACCCTTTGTTTGGACTCATCGTCTTCGATGAGCCCGAGAAGTCACCATCCTTGGTGAGGTATGTCCCACACCCCAAACGACACAGGAGTGGCTTTGATACCATACTGTAACACCCGGCCTTTCACATCAACAATATTGTCCGTTTTGCCCAAGAGGAGCTCACGGATTTGCTTTTGGTTGCCGGGTGAAAACTTCCCAGGGAGGTCACCCATCCCTGGATTGCGCCTCATGAACACACTTAACTGTGGAGTTCTCCTCTCATCCACAGCCAATACGCCCAAAACGCGTTGTTGTTCACGTGCTTACTGAATGGTTCACCCTGCAATCTTGACAACATGTCCAAACCTTCCACATCTCTCACAAGTGTTCTTCGTGCACTGCCTGTTGTGATGAAACTTGCATTTGTTGCATTTTGGGAGGTTGCCATGGTAGCCGCCAAAACTACCTAAGTCTTGAATAGGTTGTGGTTGGTTGAATCTCTTGCTTGTTGTTGCTGTGGAGTGGAGGATGAAGATTGTTTTCCATTGGTAGAAGGTTCCCACTTCCTTATTGTCATTAGAACTGCTTGTAGCACCACACGGGGGCAGTTTGCCCTGCGTAACGGCTTGGTCGGTCAGCTTGTAGGCCAATTGGACAGCCTCCTAAATAGTAGTTGGTCTAGCAGTGGTGACCATGCTTTGTATCTCCGGTACCAGTCCATCGATGTATCTCTCAACTTGTTTGTAAGCCGGGGTGATCATGGTAGGGCATAGAGTAGCCAACTCGTGAGAACAAATTGTGTAAGCTTCAATTTCAGAATCAACCATCCTCAGGTTCCAAAATTCCGTTTCCAGTTTTTTCACTTCATCCCTGGAATAATACTCAGCCTTAAGTAAGTTCTTAAAATCTACCCATGATATAGCATTTGCAGTTTCAACGCACAACATTGGGACTTGAGTGTTCCACCAGCTCAGGCGGCACCGTCCATCGTACCGGCAGCGTACAGCATACTTCACTTTGCTCTAAGCAGGACAATTGCAACTCTCAAACACTGACTCCAATTCTCAAACAACGGAGTAGCCCCACTGGTCCTTCAGTTCCATTGAATGGGTGGCTTGCAGTCCATGAAGGACTTGAAGGTGCATGCTCTTTGGCCTGCAACGAGTTTAGATCAGGTCTCTAGAATTTTTGAATAAGTATTTCGAGTTAACGGGACGTCAAAAGGTTAACGTTAGGAGTAAGTTGGGTATTTCTTACCGATTGGAGCAGCCTGTGGATTGAGATTAGGATTTGCAAGGGCATTAGCCACATGCTAATTGATTAGGGCTACCAGTTCAGCTGGGGTCATGTTGATGGGCCACGACCACGTCCGCTCCTCGGCCAATTCCAGACATTCTTAACAATCACAACATAACAAAATAAGCAATATGCACATATCTACTTCATTAAGTACAAGTAATTTAAAAAATTAGCACACAACAAATATGTTCAAATATAATTTCTAATCAAATAATTGTAAGTACGTTACAATGAATTAAACCCAATACTAAAATTCAAAACATCATTTGGGATGGAAAACACCTCCAATCTAGGTGGGAAAGAACAAAAGTCCTATGGATAAAATAGATAATAGAAAATGAATAGACGAGGATATTAATAGAAGTCGATGGATCCAGATGGATAGAAACATTAGGCACGTGACATACCAGGATCTTAGCCATAGTACACCAAACGACGCAAAATTACAAAATATAATTTTAATTGAATAAGGTTTCTCAAAATAATAATTAAATATGAAGCATTTTAAAATAAGTGCGGAAGCATATAAACCATAATTTTAAACGGTGTGCAAACACGTGCAAACCAAATAAATATAATTTATAGAAAAATGTAGATGTTTCATTTGACTATACGATTATAAATACAATGCGAGATGTTCCTATTCGTGCGCAGCTTACTTAATAACCAAAGAAACATGCTAAGTGTCAACACAAGTTGGTGAGTTCACAGGTTTATCAAAAAACAGTAAGTACAGTAATGAAATCAGATTAAGTAATCAAAGCATATAAGTAGGTAGCTAGCCTACAACAAGTCACTATGTGTTTATGAATTTCGCGACCAAGCTGACAGTAATAATATAATGATGCCCCCGGTGGGATACCAGAACACAACACTGTAAAAATAGGCTAACCATTCACCCGTTTTGACCTCCAGTCAAACTAGCACGACTAGCCCGGGTGGGGTTTGTCCAACCCAGTAGATTACTAACAATCACCTCGCTAATTCCATATTAATGGTTCCGAAGAGGCGTAGTTGATTACAATAGTAAACCAGGATGCAATATTTACTATCTAAAGCGGTGGAGTTTATGAAAACAACTGTTCCTCTCCCCAAAAAGAGAGTATACTATGAAAGTGGGGCTTGTAACTCACCTTGATAGCACATCAACAAAGTATGCAAAGAACAAGAAACTAGGTTCTCAAATAAACCTGAATTAAAGTCTATATAATTAATCTTAATTATAACTAGGAAATACATAATTGTACGGTTTCTGACAGGATCAGCGATCACAAGTTTGATGTATTAGGAACAGCAGCGGAATACAAACAAGAATTAGACAAATTGTAGCAAGCAATCGATATTTGTAAGCATTAAGAGCGCATACGGTTATAGGGAGAGAATATATTTCTGATTTCAAGGAATGTTTATAGATGTAGAATATTCTAATCAAATCATTCATTCATTCCATTCATCATGTAGTTACAATAAGTTGTCACTCCTTATATAGAGTGCAACAATCACTGCTGTTATCACGGAAAGTGACAACTGGCAGATCTAATACAAAAAAACTAATTCTTAACAAACTACTGAAATGTTCACAACTACTGAGAACATATCAGCGTGTTAAGTACAAAATATAAAACTACTGAAACTACAACGACTGAAGAACAAGCTCTTCAGTCGTTTTACAAAACTACTGAAACATAAAAATATAAAACTACTGATATCACAACTACTGAAGAAGTACTCTTCAGCAAGTTGTGACAAACTACTGAGGCTTCAGTACTTGATCTTCAGACTTTGACCTTCAGTGTTTCATCAGCTGATGACTTCAGTAGATATCATCAGCTGATGTCTTCAGTCTTTGTCTTCAGACTTTGTACATCAGTTGTTGATCTTCAGCACTTGTAAACTCTTCAGCTGTTGTACTTCAGTACTTTGGTCTTTCAGCTTCAGCACTTGTGTTCTTCAGCTGTTGTACTTCAGCACTTTAGTTCTTCAGTGTTGAGGTCTTCAGCACTTGATCTTCAGCTGTTGAAGTCTTCAGCACTTGTCAAACTACTGATGAGGCTTTCAGCAGTTGTTGTGATACCATGTGGGACTTAGAGGTTTTCTGATCTTGGCTCATTGGTTCTTTTGGTCCAAACAACTCCCCCTGAACCAATGCAGCCAAAACCTCTAACTTATTTATTCTCCCACTTATTGTTGGCAAAATGTTGGTCTTTTTCCTTCTTGATCAGTAGAGAAGATGACCCATGTAAGCTCCGGCCTGGGAAGAAACCTCAAATATTTGTTTGGCAGAGTATGAATGGGAACTCTGTTTTGGGGAACAGGACACAGAGTTGTTATCCCATTCATGAGATTCACTTCCCCATAATGAGTCTGTACGACTCTCTTGTGTAGGCCTCAAGGAAGGTGATTTGTTCCTCCATGGTTAGCTCTTCAGCACCTCCTTCAAACAATGATTCAGGCCCATAATACTCAGACAGGTATTTGGCCTGTTTCCCATTCTTTAGCTCCACAGTTGTTATTATTCTGTAAGCAAACTCATCCGGGTGATTACCCTCTAGGAACAACTGGAGCTCATTTTTCCTGACTTCCTCAAGCCTCTTGTAAACTAACCCTTTTTCACTATTTTGTTTTCAGCATCTTCTGAGGGGTTAGATTAGCTTTGTAGGCTTCTTGAAGTCTTCTAGGATTTCCCAGGGTGAAACTACAAAGACCAGAGAGATCACTTCATCTACGATCTTTTTCACCTGGCCAATGTATCTCTGAGGTATATTTTTCTTATGAATTCTGTGAGAGACCCTGGGATCAGGCCAAATCCTCACTCTTTCCTTTTGATATTGAAAGGTATGCCTGAGAGTGTAAAGTCTGAGGGCTTGCTTCTTCATATTGATGATAGAAGATGTGGCTGCATAAGCTTTGTCAACTCTCTTCAGCAATTCCTCATCATGCTGTTTATGAAGCTCTTCTTCTTCTAGCTTCACTTTAACCATTGTCTCTGGACTTCAGGAGTAATTGCTGAGGAGTGACTTGTGGCCTTAGGCAACTGAATCACAGCTGAGAGCGGCAGCCTATCTTCATCATCTTCTTCATCATCTTCTAGCCTCAATATCCTTCTCTTCTTCTTCAAGGGTATATCATCGGCTATGGGTTTTGAGGGTAAGGGAGTTGGTTTGGTGGGTTGTGTTTTGGGTGGTTTTGGTGTGGGAATGTTGACAGGCTGTTCTAGCATCCTTGAGGTGAGTGTGGCTTTTGATTGCTTGGCTAGCTCAGTCCTGCTCCCAGCACCCGCTTCATTCAAAGCTTCAATAACAAGCCCCTTAGTATATGCTTCAGACGAACAGATCTTGGTGGTGATTGCCAAGATACTGTCCCTGGACCAAGCTTTGATTTCGATCATTGATCTTCCAAGATATTTTGCAATAAATCTAATCATGATTTCAAGCCTTTCTCTTTCTAACACTTCATAACTTGCCCATCTATTCTGGATTTCTTCAATCTCTAGTCGTCGAATCTCAGAGTCAAGTTTATTGGTGTCATGGCCTTGCCTAAACAGCTGATCAATGATGTTGTCCATTGATCTGCTGTGTTCGGCATCAGCCTCTTTTATCAGTAGCTCCAAGGCTTTATCTTCAGCAATGTGCTCATCAGCACCTTTCTTTCGCTTGTAGGTGAGCATGGTTGCTGTTCTTTCTCCTCCTTTTGGGCTTGCTTCGCTTCCTTCTTTTCCTCGGATCTTTTCCTCTTCTTTTCTTTCACTGCAGTACTCCCCCTTTTTGGATGCATTGGAGGAAGGGGTTTGTACCGCAGAAAGAGTCTTTTGGACAGCAGCATCAATCAAGGGCTGTAAAGTTGAGGAAAGCCTCATCAATGGCTTTGGTCACAATATCAGTGATTATGGGTGTGATGAGAGGGAGGGAATTTTGGAGTACAGCACCTATTTGCTCAGGAGGGTTCTGTTCCTGAGAAGTAGGGCCTGAAGCAGAGGCAGGTGGTTGAGTTTGGAGTGGCTCAGTGTTTGGGAACCTTCAAGTGAAGGTGCCATCTGTGGGTGGGTAGAGGCAGATGGTCTTTCTCCTTGTGAGAGTTGGTCAAGTAGGTTTTGCAGCCTACTGACTTTCTCTTCAAGGATTGTGTTCTGGGCAAGAACATCATAGAAAAAGCCCAGGTCATCATCAGCCGAAACTGAATCATCTGACCTCCTGCTTAGAGCAGGATTTACATGCACTGGGTGTAGACCAGTTGGTGCATGTGCCCCTTGTGCTTGGTACTGGGGACTTCCAGCCTCAGGACATGTCCATCATCAGCTGTTGCCTCTAGTGAGGTCTTAGCAATGTTACCAGCCTCACTCTGGTCATGTGCTGAGTCAGAGAGGTGGCAGCCTCACTAGATATTCTAAGCTCCTTGTCTACACCAGGAGATAGAAGTGGGAAACCCCTGTGCTGTGGGTTCTCAAGTGCACTGTGTTCCTCCCCCTCAATTGTAGAGGTATTCCCAGTAGTAAGTGGTTTCTGGGGAGGGGGTGAGGAGTGCATTGAGTCAGCACTTGTGCAACTATTAAAGTTGGGCTGTGAGGGGCGGTTGTTTGGGGTGAAGGGATAGAAGCAGTGTGCACCTGGGGAGGTTGGTGCTCTTCAATGGCAATCTCCTCAAGTGAGGAAGATCCCAGATATGTAGGTACCCCTTGTGTGGTTGCTGCAGGCTCCTGTTGAGAGGAAGCCTGAGCGGCTATGGCTGGAGGAGTCATTGTATCCACTAGGGGGTTTGGACTAGTGGATATATCCTGCGTTTGTGTTGCAGGGGCATCCTCAGGGGACTCAATTCCCTGAGTAGCCGTTTTGGGTTTCTTTTTGGTGGGTTTGGTGGGGACTTTGGATTTGGAGGTGGTGGCTGTGGGTTCCAGCTGCGTGGGTTTTCGCAGCTTGGCAGCCATTTTGAGTGTCCGGTCAGAGTTGTGCCGGGAGTATACTTCCGGCAGAACAGCCGTAGCAGGGACTCCCAAGCCAACAAGTCCCTCAGCATTAAGCTGGTTTGTAATGATGGCCATTATGAACCGTGGATATAGTATCCAACGGTTGGCAGTTAGTTTTTGAGCCATATCCTTGAGCTCTAAAAATATTATTTCAGAAAAATTAAGTGGTTGTTGCTCAAGAATAGAATACATTACCTGCTGCCATTTGGTCGACATTTGATCCCAAGACGACGTCTTAGGGGCCAAACATACATTCACCATGTGAAATCAGGCGCTCAGCGTCATTAAAGTGTTTCTTCATGATAGTGGAGGCACTGAGATCGCCTTGATATCCATGTTGAGCAAAGGATAGATCTATGGTGCCCTTCGGATATCCAGCAGGAGAGTAGCATCATTCAGTTGAAGAATTTGGCGGATTATTGCAGGAGTGATGACTACTTCTTTGTTGTTGACGACCGACTGGAGGGATGGTGTGTTGTTCTCCCCAGTGGTAACAGTAACGTTCATCCAAAATTGTGTGCAAGGATTCGGCATGTAGATGGGATTCAGAAGAAATGCCGTGTTGTATTGGGACTGAACCATAAGATCGATAGCAGTATCGAACTTAGTCCAGATGGGCGATTTAGTGAGGTAGGCAACACAGTTGTGTCGCGGTTTAATTTGCATAGACGCCATTGAGAAGAGGGAAGTTTTGGAGAGAACGTTAGGTTTGAAGAAGATGAAGCATTGAGAGCTAGGTAGGGATATATATAGGGTACGGGTAAGAAAACGACTGAAGGATGTGGTGTTAGTCATCAGTAGTTTAAACGACCGTTGACATGGTATTATCCTTTCAGACGTTGAAACAGCTGAAGTCGTGGTGTTAGGCATCAGTAGTTTAGAAAACTACTGAAGACCGTGGTTTTGACTTCAGATGATTGAAACAACTGAGGACTTGGTGTTTGTCATCAGTAGTTATGAAACTACTGAAGACAGTGGTTTTGTCATCAGCTGTTGTAAACAACTGAAGACTTGGATTAGTCATCAGTAGTTATAAAACTACTGAAGACGTGGTTTTGCTTCAGTTGTTTAAAATGAAACAGCAGTGTACAAACGACTGAAGAGAAAGTTCTCTTCAGCTGTTTTCGTCAATTCTTAGCTTTTCAGCTGTTTCAAACTGTCCTCAACACATTCATCAGTCTTTTTGGCTGATTTCAGTTGTTTCATAGGACATCAGTACTTATCTGTTTTTACTGATTGCAGTAGTTGTAACTGCATCAGTAGTTGTAACTACATCAGTAGTTTAGAACAGATGAAGTACTTCAGTACTTGTGAGACATTTAGCCTTCAGTAGTTATAAAACTACTGAGGGTAAAAGAGCTCATCAGTACTTATATGTGACATAGGTACTCATGATCATCAGTACGAATTACTAAGATCATCAGTAGTTGTCACTTATTCTAGTTGCAGCATACCAAGCCTTAACACCAGGTTTTGGAAAGTTGAACTATCCAAGGCTTAGTAAAAATGTCTGCAAGCTCATCAGCACTAGGCACAAACTTAGGATCAATCAGACCTTTTTCAAAACAATCCCTTATAAAATGATGTCTGATCTCTATATGTTTGGTCCTAGAGTGCTGGACTGGATTTTTGACAATGCAAAGAGCTGAAGCACTATCCATTAACAATGGAGTCTTAGTCTCTGTAATGCCATAATCCAAAAGTTGGTTTTGAAGCCAGAGTACCTGAGATGTACAACTTGCAGCAGCAATGTACTCTGCTTCAGCAGTGGATGTAGCAACTGAGGTCTGTTTCTTGCTCTGCCAAGAAATCAAGCAGTTGCCTAGGAATTGACATCCACCAGAAGTTGATTTCCTGGTCAACTTACACCCTGCATAGTCACTGTCAGAAAAAGCAACTAATTTACCAGAATGTCCGGTAGAATACCATAAACCTAGAGATGGAGTGCCTTGCAGATATCTAAAGATCCTCTTGACTGCAATCAGATGAGACTCTTTAGGTGCAGCCTGAAATCTAGCACAAACACATGTAGCAAACATAATATCTGGTCTAGAAGCTGTTAAATACATCAAGGACCCAATCATACATCTGTAAAGTGTTTCATCAACCACTTTACCTTTCTGATCTGTGTCCAGTTGTGTGGTGCTGCTCATGGGAGTAGAACAAGGCTTACAGTTTTGTAAATCAAACTTTTGCAAAAGATCTTTTGTATATTTGGACTGATGAATAAAAATTCCATCAGCCTTTTGTTTGATTTGCAACCCCAGAAAGAACTGTAATTCTCCCATGGCACTCATTTCAAACTTCTGTTGCATCAACTTTGTAAAGGCATCACACAACTTTGGATCAGAGGATGCAAAATGATATCATCTACATAAATTTGACAAGTAGATTATGCTGCCCAGCTTTCTTAATGAATAAAGTCTTATCTATGGAGCCTCTAGTGAAATTGTTTTCCAGAAGAAAGTTTGATAATGTCTCATACCAGGCTCTGGGGCTTGTTTTAACCCATAAAGAGCTTTATCAAGCTTATACACCCAATTAGGATGTTTATTGTCCTCAAAGCCTGGAGGTTGACATACATAAACCTCTTCCTTAATTTTTCCATAAAAAAATGCACTTTTGACATCCATTTGAAAAACTTTAAGGTTTTGATAAGCAGCATAAGCTAAAAACAATCGAATTGCTTCCAGTCTGGCTACAGGGGCAAAGGTTTCATCATAATCAATACCTTCTTCTTGTGCAAACCCCTGAACAACCAGTCTGGCCTTGTTCTTAACAATAAGCCCATTTTCATCAGTTTTGTTCCTAAACACCCATTTAGTGCCTATTGCACACTTACCTGGAGGTAGAGAAACCAGTTCCCACACTTGCTGTTTCTTGAACTGAAGAAGCTCAAGCTGCATGGCATCAACCCATCCATTGTCCTTTAAAGCAATGTGATAATTCTTTGGCTCTTGCTGACTGATGAAGAGAGCATAGAAGCAGAAATTTGACAATTGACTTCTTGTTGATACTCCAGCAGTGATATCACCAATGATTTGAGACATAGGGTGATTCTTCAGATCTTGATACACAATGAGATCTGTGCAAGTGTTTGTAGCCGCCTCAGCAGCAACAGATGGTGATGGTGAATCATTTCCTTGAAACCAACAGTGGATGGTAATTCAAAGGAAGTTGAATTCGAAGAGATCTCATCAGCATTTGTTGTGGATGGTGCTACTGGAGCTACAGGAACATCAGGTCTAGCTGAGTCAGGCAGCTGATCACTAAACCTGAAGAGGTGAGTACTGCAATCATCATCATCATCAGCAGTACCACCATGGTGGTGAACTGTTGACAGGAGCAACAGCAGGAGTTTGATAAGGAACATATTGCAGTATGTCCAAATCAAATAACTCCACAGGACTTTGTGGAATCTTTCCTTTGGAGATTCATTAACTTAACATGTAGAGTTTCTTCAACCATCTTTGTTCTGCAGTTGAAGACTCTGTATGCCTTGCAAGTAGATGAATAACCAACAAAGTACCCTGCATCCACCTTAGGATCAAATTTATGGAGTTGATCCTTTGTGTTGAGAATAAAACAGGGACACCCAAATGCTTTGAAAAATGAAATCAGAGGAGCCAAATGATGGAGAACTTCATATGGAGTCTTCATCAACCTCTGATTTACTAAAACTCTATTTTGCACATACAAGCTGTGTTGACAGCTTCAGCCCAAAAGGTCAGTGGCAAACCTGAGTCAGCCAGCATGGACCTTGCAGCTTCAATGAGGGTCCTGTTCTTTCTCTCCACTACTCCATTTTGTTCTGGAGTCCTTGGAATGCTGAAATGCCTTTTGATTCCCTTTGAAAGATAGAAGTCATCAAGTGTATGATTTCTGAACTCAGTTCCATTGTCACTCCTAATACACTTGACTGGAAGGGAATACTGCTTCTCAATATACAGCACAAAGTGAATAATTTTCTGAGCAGCCTCATCCTTTGAATGTAGAAAGAAAGTCCATACAAATCTGGAGTAATCATCCACAATTACCAGACAGTATTTCTTCTTTGCCATGCTCATTACTCTCACAGGACCAAATAGATCCATATGCAGTAATTGCAAGCAGGCATGGACTTAGGCACTTCAATGGGAGGAATGAGACTTTGTGTTGTTTTCCTTTTAAACACGCAGTGCAGTTTTCATCACAGTGGAACTCCTTTATTGGTAGCCTCTGACTAAACTGTTGTGGGTAAGCTGATTCATGTTTTTGAGATTAACATGACCAAGCCTCCTGTGCCACAGTTTAGATTCTTGAGAAGAGGCTTTGAAAATAGGCAAGGATTGCCTTTGAGATCTATCTTCTTAGAGAGATCTAAGGCATACACTCTTCCTGTCCTGTTGGCTTCAGGAGAGTGTGATCATCCAACACCTTGTCAATCAAGTGCAAAACTTTGGATGACAGAATCCTACAGTTTTGACTGGTGAAAAGGGCAACATGGCCTTTATCACACATTTGACTGACACTCAAGAGATTGTACTTGAGATTTTCCACATGATTAACATCATCAAATTTGATTTCTCCATTGGAGACAAAGCCCTTACCGATGATGTAACCCCTAGCATCATTGCCAAAGGAGACAAATCCCTTCTTTCCTTGAGAGTAGTCATGAAGAGAGAGTGTTCCCAGTCATGTGCATAGATCCCCCACTGTCTACATACCAGATGCTACTTTGGCATGTTGAAGAACCCTGCAAAAATAAACAATTAGTTAGTTTTAGAGACCCAAACCTTTTTGGTTTTGGGCCTGGTCTCATCAATAGATGGTAAACTAACAGGTTTATTTGAAACAACAGCCTGAGAGGAAGAAGATGGTGTAGAAGAGGAGTCCTTTGGCTTGGACCTCCTTTTCTGTGGTTTCAACATAGAGAATCTAGTTGGTTAACTCTACCCAACAGATGTTGTACCATCATCACCAACTGTGTCTGATTTTGTGATAAAGCTTTCAGCTCATCAGACACATTGCTAGTGGAGTTTGATAAGTTCCTATGTTGCACCTTTTCTTTTGAGCACCCTCAGCTGTCACCTGTTTAACCCCTTCCTTTTTGGATTTCTTTGATGACTTAAGGGTTACAGGATTTGATGTTGCTGATACAAATGTGGTCTCAAACTCAGTTTTCATTTTTACCATTTTCTCATTAATTTCTTCTTTTTGTTGAGTTTGGAACCTCTTTTGTACCAACAATCATCTGTAAGATGATTGAACAAACCACATACTTCACATGGTTTCTTCTTCATCTTAGGTTGATCATCAACTAAAGAGGGTGAAGCAACAGAAGACTTGTTCTTTAATGCTTTGGAAGCATTGTTTCCTTCTTGACAGCCTCTTTAGTAGTCTTCAAACTTTCTACTGCCTGAGTTTTCTTCTCTTCAGTACTAACAGCAGTTGAAGTTTGAACTTCAGGTGTTAAATCCTGCTCTCTAGTCCTTTCAGGACCTTCAGAATTAACTCCTGAGTTGATCAACTCATTATCATGTGAATGTCAGCATTTGAACCATCAAATCAGCTGATAGGTTCAAAGAGGGCTTGATGCTGACTGCTACTTCTGATTGTGCTGTATCAGAAGGTAGATCACATGATGTGATGGATTGGTTATCACTCTCACCATCAGATTCTACCTCTGCTCTTGGGGTAAAATCTATAGGTGGAGCAGTGTGATTGTAACCAATTCCAAACTTCACATTTGAAGCAGATTGCTTACTAAGAAGCATTTCAAAACCTTTGCATGATTGTACCCATCTATCACACTCGACCTGGGTAACTGCAAGGGTTTCTTTGAGATCTTTGTACTTCTCTAGAAGTACTTCTTCTCTAGCCTTATCATCAATTATTTGGCAATTCAGTTTATAAATCTCATCATTTTTATCTTTGAGCACAAACTCAAACTCAGCTTTGTTTTTGGAAATTATTTGTTCTAGCTCAATGTTCTTATTAATTAGAGCTACATTTGCTTCTCTAATCGAAGCAAATGCTGCTATGCATGGTCAGAACATAAATTGGCTTTTGCCTCAGAGGATACCTGTGATACCTGAGGTGTAGAGGCATTAGAAAATGAGTATCAGCAGACTCCAAACCATAAGAGCTAGATTCCCAAAAGGACTGTCACCACCATGTTGACCAGCACCTGAGAACAGTTGATCATGACCAGACAAGTCATCTGGTAAACTGCTCCAGTCAACAACTCCTGGGGTGAAGAAGCTGTGTTGTTGAGGATTGATTGTTGATGAGATTGGGATGGCTGAGGTTCTGGTAGTGCATGAGGTTGTGGTGCCATAGGAACTTGAACTTGATTTGACTGTGGCATGTAATAACAAGGGTACGGATATGGCATTTGACCCTGAGAAACAAATATGCCGGAGATTGTTGTTGAGAATGATGACTAGAGGTGACAGGATGTTGCCCTCTGTGTTGTTGACTTTTGCCAGGAAAAGTCACAAAGGGTGCAGTGGAGTTAGATCCAGTTGATCTACACTCTCTTGCAAAGTGTCCAAGCCTTTGGCATTTGTGACACCTCAACTTGCTCTTGTCAAAACCAACTTTGGTTTTGCCAGAGAGTCCTGGGAATTTTCTTCCATCTTTTATAGAACTTCTGAGATCTGATATTTATCAAGGCCATTTGGCTCAAAAATCCATCTCTTCTAAGTCATCATCAGCAATCCCCTTGAGATCATCCATAATGAAACATAGATTGTCATTATTACACCCAGTAAACTGACCATCAACACTCACAAATGCAGAATCAGAAGTGCTTGAAGAGAATTAATATGCTCATCATACTGGCATTCAGATGAAGCATATTCTGACTCATACCCACCAAGGCAGTGTTGCCTTGTACAAAGTCTTCAGTGAGCTTTCCAGATGAAGACAGCTTTCTCTTTTGTTCTATCTCTCTCTCAAAAGTGAGCAGTTTCCCATGGAGTTGGGTGAGAGATAGTTTGTCCAAACTTGCACTGGAGCGTAGGACAATAGTATATGTGTCCCATCTCTCAGGCAGTGATCTGAGAAATCTGTTATTCATCTGAATATTGGTGTATTCAGTTTGACCATTTTAGTTCAGAGATCAAACAAGAGAACCGCTCATATTGTTGAGTCAGTGTCTCACCCTTTCTATGAGAGAATGTCTCATATTGTTGGGCAAGAATTTCTCTATTATTTGCCAAGACCTCATCTGTTCCTCCAAATTGTTCTTTCAAGGCATTCCAGAGGTCATGGGCAGTTTCATGATGCATTAGCATAATAGATTTCATTGGCAGTGCCATGGCCAGAATTCCATGGGCTTTTGCATCAATTTCAAGCAACTTCTTATCCTCATCTGAGTATGCTCCCTCCTCTTCGGAACCATTTGATTGGTTTCCGGGTTATTTACCATAAGCTTGTGTGGACCATGTACCACTGATGTCCAACACCCTGCGCTGTTAACAGACAGGTGATGGAGCATACGTCTTTGCCATATGTTATACTCATTCCTAACCAGCATTGGTGGCTTGGTTGAGGAACCAGTATTGTGAGTATCATTGGAGGGAGTAGTCATTTTCAGTTCAAAAACATTTAGTTCAAGCTTTTAAAAGTTTTAGACAGACCAACCAAACTCAATGAGAACCAAGAAAAGATCTCAGGATGAATGAGCAGAAATACAGAAAATTCAATCTCTATAACCGTTTCTTGCAAAAACAAAAGCTAATTCAATCAAACTTAGATCTTGAATAGCAGTTTCAATGATCAATTATTAGATCGATCAATGATTAACCTGCTCTGATACCATTTGACAGGATCAGTGATCACAAGTTTGATGTATTAGGATACACAGCAGCGGAATAAAAACAAGAATTAGACAAATTGTAGCAAGCAATCGATATTTGTAAGCATTAAGAGCGCATACGGTTATAGGGAGAGAATATATATTTCTGATTTCAAGGAATGTTTATAGATGTAGAATATTTCTAATCAAATCATTCATTCATTCCATTCATACATGTAGTCACAATAAGTTGTCACTCCTTATATAGAGTGCAACAATCACTGCTGTTATCACGGAAAGTGACAACTGGCAGATCTAATACAAAAATAACTAGTTCTTAACAAACTACTGAAATGTTCACAACTACTGAGAACATATCAGCGTGTTAAGTACAAAATATAAAACTACTGAAACTACAACGACTGAAGAACAAGCTCTTCAGTCGTTTTACAAAACTACTGAAACATAAAAATATAAAACTACTGATATCACAACTACTGAAGAAGTACTCTTCAGCAGTTGTGACAAACTACTGAGGCTTCAGTACTTGATCTTCAGACTTTGACCTTCAGGTGTTTCATCAGCTGATGACTTTAGTAGATATCATCAGCTGATGTCTTCAGTCTTTGTCTTCAGACTTTGTACATCAGTTGTTGATCTTCAGCACTTGTAAACTCTTCAGCTGTTGTACTTCAGTACTTTGGTCTTTCAGCTTCAGCACTTGTGTTCTTCAGCTGTTGTACTTCAGCACTTTAGTTCTTCAGCTGTTGAGGTCTTCAGCACTTGATCTTCAGCTGTTGAAGTCTTCAGCACTTGTCAAACTACTGATGAGGCTTTCAGCAGTTATTGTGATACCATGTGGGACTTAGAGGTTTTCTGATCTTGGCTCATTGGTTCTTTTGGTCCACAGTTTCGTGTTTCACGACTCTGTTGCGGTGTCGTCGTTATTGAGATTTCCCACACACAAGCAAGCACAAACATATAAAACCCACATGAACCAAACACCCAATTACACACGCTTGCTCCAAATCATGCATGAAAGTGACTTCCTATATTTATAATTATATAAAAAAAACTTTCCTAGTTGAACTCATAAGTTTCATAGTATGTGACTGATGCAACCCACATATAATGACCAAGTGTAAGCCACTTTGGTAATTTATGTACATATGAATTCTAGCATCCTATAGTATATACATAAATAATACAGATACATACATGTATCATGCACTATCACAATAATTTATTTTATACTAGTCATATTCATGTAATATATATATATACGTACATCACACACTTACACCTAGATATATATGCATCACATAGTATACACACATATAGCATGCATATAATCATAAACCACATTAGAACTAAAGCACACTTTTCACTATGCCATGCACTCCACAAGAATATATGTATACCACTACACAAAATAGCAGCTCCATGAATCCAAGCACTCACATAAATTGACATAAAATATAAGTACACATGAATCAAGATTCATATGCCATACAAGCACCTGCTATAGAAAACACAAATATATAGATACATGACATGGCCACACCCAATCCATGAACATAACACCACCCGTACATAAAAGAATTCCAATTATACATGCATACACACACAAGGAACACACACACGCACACACCATAAACACACACTGCCACACACTCACGCATTAAAACACACATTAAAAACACAGACACACCATAAACAAACTTACGCAAGCACAACCATACACAACCACATACACCCGAAACATAGATACACATATCCACCCGCACACCTACAACATACTCACGGGAACAACCATGAAACAACACATATGATGAACATACAATCACCGAGGCATAATCATGCAACCCATGAGCCGAAACCACTGAAACCGCGACAAAACGAATGTAATAACTAACGGAGAATTCGTACCGAATAGGATGCGGAGAAGAGAGGATTCCACCCACGTTGCTCTGCTCCGAACCACGACTGCCGAGTGCAAAGAAAACGGTTTTCGATTGCGACGATCGAACTAATCGGTGTGCTGCGGTAAAACGATGAGGATGTTTGATGATGGATTCACAATGGTTCAAAGGCTGCAGGAAGGTTGCACAAGTCTGCCGTCATGATGAGGGAAATTTCAAGTGATTAGGGTTATGAGGGAAAAGGTTCGGGTGTTGGAGAGGAACCGGAGGGGGTGGTTACATATAAGAGAGTAATCAACTTTGGCAGTGATATTTAGGTCCTCAAGTTTACTTGATTTACATTTGAGGTTTTTACTTAGTTTTAGTTAATTAAAAATTATATTTAATAAGTATAAGTATTAGAAATAATTATAATGATACCCTTTTTATTCAATAAGTAAATTTATTAATTATAAAAGCGACGGAGAATGACGTTAATCTGAAATCTCGGGTTGTCAATCATCCCCTTGTTGAAGGAAGTTTCATCCCGAAAATTAGAACTTAAGGTTAACATAACGGTTGATTAACAGAAACAATAGAAAAGTGTTCAGAAGCCCGCTTAGGTTTCTAGAATTTCTGACACAAACCCAAACGAAGAGATGTAAGAACACAGCAATGTACGCTTTCGCGATTTCGCGAGAGTTGTGACATCATCCCCTTGTTGAAGGGACTTTCGTCTCGAAATTGAAGGAAAGATATCTTAAAAAAATGGATACCTTGGGAGGTTGATGCTTGATCTTTGAACAGTTGCGGGTATTTCTTCCTCATTTGATCCTCGCGTTCCCAGGTAAATTCGGGTCCGCGTTTTGAATTCCACCTTATGCGCACAATGGGAATCTTGCTACGCTTTAGGGTTTTGACTTCTCGATCCATAATCTCAACCGGTTCTTCAATGAAACGAAGTTGTTCATCAATCTCCGGTTCCTCTAATTGCACGACAAGTGATCATCAGATAAACACTTCCTCAGATTAGATACGTGGACCACGTTGTGTATTCCACTAAGCTCTTCCGGTAAATTCAATTGGTAGGCTACTGGACCAACCCGTTTGACAATCTCAAATGGTCCAACGTACCTAGGGTTTAGTTTACCACGCTTCCGAAGCGTATCACTCCTTTCCAGGGTGAGAATTTTAAGAGTACTTTATCACCAATCTGAAACTCCAACGACTTACGAAGTTTATCAGCATAACTTTCTGTCGGTCACGTGCTGCTGCCATACGGTTACGTATTTGCACAATCTTCTCAGTCGTCTCGTGCACAAGCTCAGGACCTGTAAGTTGGCTTTCTCCAACTTCTGCCCAAAAAATAGGTGATCGGCACTTACGCCCATATAGTGCCTCAAAGGGTGCGGTTTTTATTGATGTGGGATAATGTTATTGTAGGAGAACTCAACCAACGGTAAATGAGTTTCCCCATTGCTGCCAAAATCAATCACACAAGCACGTAACATATCTTCTAGTGTCTGGATTGTACGCTCACTCTGACCATCGGTTTGCGGATGATACGCAGTGCTCATGTCCAACCGCGTTCCCAATGATCGTTGTAAAGATTGCCAGAAATGAGAAGTGAACCGAGCGTCACGATCAGATATGATAGATACCGGTACACTATGCTGGGAGACAATTTCTCTTAGGTAAATCCGTGTCAACTTATCTAGTCGATCAGTCTCGCGGATAGCTAGAAAGTGAGCGGATTTTGTTAAGAGATCTACTATAACCCAAATGGTATCGCATCCGCTGGGAGTCCTGGGTAACTTTGTGACAAAGTCTATCGAGATCTGCTCCCATTTCCACACTGGAAGTTCGGGTTGCTGAAGTAAAGCAGATGGTCTCTGATATTCCACCTTAACTTTGGAGCAAGTGAAACATTTGCTTACATAGGTGGCAATCTTAGCTTTCATGTTCGGCCACCAATAACATTCCTTCAAGTCATGGTACATCTTATCTGAGCCTGGATGGATTGAGTAGCGTGACTTATGAGCTTCATCCATTACTAGCTCTCGTAAATTCCCATACTGTGGTACCCAGATCCGTTTCATGAAATAACGAATTCCATCAGTCTTGGTCTCTAGCTGTTTCTCCATGCCTCGCATGGACTCCGCCTTTAGATTCTCAATTTTCAAGGCTTCAGATTGGGCAACCTTGATTTGCTTTGGCAGATCGGAGTGAATGGTCATTTGCAGTGAGCGTACTGGACGAGGCTTAGAGGTTTCCTTTCGGCTGAGGGCGTCGGCTACCACATTAGCCTTCCCCGCATGGTACTTAATGGCACAGTCATAGTCGTTGAGCAGTTCTAACCATCGTCGCTGCTGCATATTCAACTCTTTTGGTCATATATGTGTTGGAGGCTCTTGTGGTCTTTGTAGATCGTGCACCTGGTTCCATATAAGTAGTGCCTCTAGATTTTCGGGCAAACACTACAACTCCTAGTTCCAGATCATGTGTTGTGTAATTCTTCTCGTGTACTTTAAGTTGTCTAGACGCATAAGCAATGACATTGTTGTGTTGCATCAGTACACATCCCAAACCCTGGATGGATGCATCACAATAAACAACAAAGTCTCCGTTCTTCTGGCAAGGCTAGGATCGGCGCACCGCAGAGTTTGTCCTTAAGTGTCTGAAATGCTGATTCCTCTTGGCTGCCCCATTTATAGATGGTTCCTTGTGGGTCAGGGCAGTTAGAGGTTGTGCTAACTTTGAGAATCCCTCGATAAATCATCGATAATAACCTGCCAAACCAAGGAATTGTCGCACCTCAATAGGCTTTTCGGTGCCGGCCAATCCTTGATTGCTTCAATATTTGAAGGATCTACATGTATACCTTTTCATTCACCATATGACCAAGAAATTGCACTTCTCGCAGCCAGAAGTCACATTTTGAGAACTTTGCATGCAATTGTTCATTCTTCAACAATTCCAGAATGATCCTCAGATGTTCCTCATGATCTTCCTTATTTTGAGAGTAGATTAGTATGTCATCAATAAAGACAATGACAAAATTATCCAAAAAAGGTTTGCAAACACGGTTCATGAGGTCCATGAAAACTGCTAGGGCATTGGTCAATCCAAAAGGCATTACTGCAAACTCATAGTGCCCATAACGAGTTCTGAATGCCGTCTTCGAGATGTCTTCCTCTCGAACTCGTAGCTGATGATAACCTAATCTCAGATCGATCTTGGAATAGTAGCTTGATCCTTGCAACTGGTCAAACTGGTCCTCAATGCGTGGAAGTGGATATCTATTCTTGATTGTCACCTTGTTCAGCTCTCGGTAGTCAATACACATTCTGAAGGTTCCCTCTTTCTTCTTCATGAAAAGCACTGGATCTCCCCAGGGTGAAGAGCTAGGACGTATAAATCCCTTGTCCAGCAATATCTGTAATTGCATGGATAACTCCTGTAGTTCGTTTGGTGCTAAACTGTACGGCGCCCGAGCGATCGGAGCTGCTCCAGGTGCTAACTCAATCTGGAATTCTACCTGCCTGTGTGGAGGAAGGAAAGGTAGGTCCTCGGAAAATACCTCAGGAAAATCTCTAACAATCGAATGTCTTCTAGTCGTTTCTCCTCTGTAATCTTTTCATAACTAGGGCTAAAATTGCCGAATGCCCTTTCCTCAACCACTTCTGTGTTTCATATATGTGATAATGCCAACCACTGCACCACTCTTGTCGCCTTCCACAGTGAGTATCTTTCCATCAGGCAAAGGTAGTCGAACGAGTTTCTCACGACAAATGATTTCGGCTTGGTTCTTGGAAAACCAATCCATGCCAACAACGACATCAAAGCTACCGAGTGTAATTAATAGAAGGTCAATATCAAAATCATGCCCAGATAGACTAATCTTAAACCCCTGTATATACGCAAAGACTCAATGATCTTACCGTCTGCTATTTTACTGTATAATTCGTATCTTGGGCTACAGAATTATCATATAGCAATCGACTGAATTTGTGCAAAATGAAACTCCTATCAGCACCAGAATCGAATAGCACAGAGGCAAAGCAACCATTGACAGGAAATTTACAGTACAGTAGATGGGTCATACGAGCCTCACCTGATCCAATGATGAAAGCTCTCCCCTTGGCTCCATCATTACCATGCCCTTGTCGTTTCCGTTGTCGTTCCAGGGCGGTTATCAGCACCATTGTTACCATTCCTTTTTAGTTTCGAACATTCCCTCCTATAGTGACCATATTGTCCACATTCATAACACCAGGCTGTTTGTAGTTCTGTTGTGATTGTTAAGAATGTCTGGAATTGGCCGAGGACACGGACGTGGTCGTGGCACCATCAACATGACCCCAGCTGAACTGGCAGCCCTAATCAATTAGCATGTGGTTGATGCTCTTGCAAATCCTAATCTCAATCCACAGGCTGCTCCAATCGGTAAGCAATACCAAACTTACTCCTAACGTTAACCTTTTGACGTCCCGGTTAACTCGAAATACTTATTCAAAAATTCTAGAGACCTGATCTAAACTCGTTGCAGGACAAAGAGCATGCACCTTCAAGTCCTTCATGGACTGCAAGCCAAACCCATTCAATGGAACTGAAGGACCAGTGGGGCTACTCCGTTGGTTTGAGAAATTGGAGTCGGTGTTTGAGATTTGCAACTGTCCTGCTGAGAGCAAAGTGAAGTATGCTGCCGGTACGATGGACGGTGCCGCACTGAGCTGGTGGAACACTCAAGTCCAGATGTTGTGTGTTGAAACTGCAAATGCTATATCATGGGCAGATTTTAAGAACTTACTTAAGGCTGAGTATTATTCTGGGATGAGTGCAAAAACTGGAAACGGAATTTTGGAACCTGAGGATGGTTGATTCTGAAATTGAAGCTTACATAATTCGTTCTCACGAGTTGGCTACTCTATGCCCTACCATGATCAACCCGGCTTACAAACGAGTTGAGAGATACATCGATGGACTGGTACCGGAGATACAAAGCATGGTCACCACTACTAGACCAACTACTATTTAGGAGGCTATCCAATTGGCCTACAAGCTGACCGACCAAGCCGTCACGCAGGGCAAACTACCCCTACGTGGTGGTACAAGCAGTTCTAATGACAATAAGAGGAAGTGGAAACCTTCTACCAATGGAAAACAATCTTCATCCTCCACTCCACAGCAACAACACAGCAAGAGATTCAACCAACCACAACCTATTCAAGACTCAGGTAGTTTTGGCGGCTACCATGGCAACCTCCCAAAAAGCAACAAATGCAAGTTTCATCACAACGGGCAGTGCACGAAGAACACTTGTGAGAGATGTGGCAGGTTTGGACATGTTGTCAAGAATTGCAGGGTGAACCATTCAGTAAAAGCACGTCAACAACAACGCGTTTTGGGCGTATTGGCTGTGGATGATAGGAGACTCCACAGTTAAGCGTGCTCACGTGGGAGCAATCCAGGGATGGGTGACTCCCTGGAAGTTTTCACCCAAGCAACCAAAAGCAAATCCGTGAGCTCCTCGTAGGCAAAGCGGACAACATTGTTGATGCGAAAGGCCGGTGTTATAGAATGGTATCAAAGCCACTCCTATGTCGTTAGGGGTATGGGACATACCTCACCAAGGATGGTGACTTCTCGGGCTCATCGAAGATGATGAGTCCAAAAAGGGGTGCTTGTGACACCCTACACACATCCCACATCGGCCATGGACAGGAGAGATTCTTGGTTCATAAGGAATGTCTGGCCTCTAACATCTACAACGCATTTTGGGCGTATTGGTTGTGGATGAGAGGAGAACTCCATAGTTAAGCGTGCTCATGTGGGAGCAATCCATGGATGGGTGACCTCCCTAGGAAGTTTTCACCGGGCAACCAAAAGCAAATCCGTGAGCTCCTCGTGGGCAAAGCGGACAATATTGTTGATGCGAAAGGGGGTGTTACAGAATGGTATCAAAGCCACTCCTGTGTCGTTCGGGGTGTGGGGACATACTCACCAAGGATGGTGACTTCACGGGCTCATCGAAGACGATGAGTAAACAAGGGGTGCTTGTGACACCCTACACACATCCCACATCGGCCGTGGACAGGAGAGATTCCTGGTTCATAGGAATGTCTGGCCTCTAACATCAACAACGTGTTTTGGGCGTATTGGCTATGGATGAGAGGAGAACTCCACAGTTAAGCGTGCTCACGTGGGAGCAATCCAGGGATGGGTGACCTCCTTGGGAAGTTTTCACCCGGGCAACCAAAAGCAAATCTGTGAGCTCCTCGTGAGCAAAGCAGACAATATTGTTGATGCGAAAGGCCGGGTGTTACATGTAGCACCTCATGTAATCCGTTTGAATGCTAACCATGTACATTATATGTTCACGTTTGATTAATTGAATTATAACTCATGATGTCACCAACGGGTCAAACGAGTCAACTGTGTCAAACGTGTCTGTGTTCTAAAACCTTGAGTCTTTGGTTGTAGAGTGCTTAGGGTTCCACACGTTCTCTGTTTACACATACATATGTACTTACATGATCTATGTAACTCTGAAGGTTGTCTGTCCACTCTTTCTTCCAAGTAAACCCTAAGTAGTTGTTACACATATCAGGTGAGTTCATGCCCCACTCTTTACTTAACCTCTTTTGGGGGAGATAGCATACTACACTACTTAAATATCTCAACTGTTAAATTGCTTATATTTGAATATCAACTCTTGAACTCACCAACCATTGTGTTGACATCTTAGTATCCTATTCTCAGGTCGTTAACTTTTCTTGCCATTAGGAGAACTGCACGGATTAATCATGCATTCTAAGACTCTATATTTAGAGACATCTTTGTTGGTTTTTATTTATTAATGTTTAAACATTTGGATTGGTGCGTGTATTGCCATATTATGCATTTATGTACTTTAGGTTTCTTTACTTACAAAACGCTTCCGCATGATTTTCAAGTTTGAACTTTGGTTGAATTTATTCTAATGTTGGCATATAGAGTCATTCTGAGTAACTATTGACTGTGATCCTGGTTTGTTCACACGCCTCGCGGTAAAACTCCGCACATGGATTCTGAGGGTGTGACAATATATATATGTATATATGTATATATATATGTATATATATGTGTATATGTATATGTATATATATATGTATATATATGTATATAGATGTATATATATATATGTATATATATGTTATATAGTATATATATGTATATATATATATGTTATGTATATGTATATGTATAGGTATTTATATATGTATATATACATATGTATATGTATATGTATATATATATATATATATATGTATATATATGTGTGTATATGTATATATATGTGTATATATATGTATAATATGTAGGGGAGGGATCAAATGAAAACCACTATTATAATTGAAAACCATAAAAACCAACTTTAACCAATCAAAACATGTTAATATTAATTTTTAATATTTCATATAAAGGGTATATTAGAAATATTATTATAATTTAACTATGGTATGTTTTCACAAATAGACTAAATCTCACTTTTTTCTCACTACAAATTGACTTTCATCTATATAATTTATTTTGAATTTAAATTTTATTTTAATATTTTGAATCAATCTCCATACTCTTGTAAATCTCTGA